>JAQGCN010001209.1:0-10975 GCA_034699725.1 Friesea truncata | reverse complement strand
AAATTCTAATTCTAAGAATTAATTCGTATAATTGGAATTTGGAAGTGATTACATTTCGTCTGATTTTACGCCTCCTCCTCGGCAAAACTAACTGGAACTTGTTTTTTTACTTTTAACGGCACTTTTTGCGGAAGGAATTATGCTTTTTAGCCGTATTTTTTTTTTGAGTTCCTTTATAAAAGCAAATGAAGTTAATTTATGAAATAGCATTTAGAGTTGATCATCCAAGAATTAACAATGAAATTTACATTGTTCTTTACTCTATTTCTGGTTGCTTTAGGATTCGTATTAGTGACTCCACAAGGATATCGCATTTTTATTGAGGGTATTCCAGAGTTCCAGATCTTTGATGGTGCAAATATTACTGTCCAAGCGACTTTAATAGGACCGTCAGGATGAAACCTTGGACTAACTGCATGGAAGTTACAATAAAATAAAGAAGCAATACTGTATTTTAGATTATTTTAAATTAAATAAATACCGAAACACATAATGTAACTTTAATAATAACAGTTAAACATCCCTATTTAATGGTCATACATAACTAAGGTTTATTCAACTTCATCTCTGCTATCTCAACCAATCAAAGTAAAATTGTGGTAACCATAACCAATAAAAAATATGTCATTGATAAGATTTGTAAAAAAAAAAGTAATTTCATAGGAATAATTTGAAATAAATAGTATAAAATTTGTAAAAATTTGATAAGTTGCATTTTATTTCATTTTTTTAAAATTAATTTCACTTATCTTATATTGATTTAGGATATTTTAAATTTTAATTCCAATGAATTACGGGAGCAATAATTTATCTTAATTAATTATTCTCAAAAAGGCTTAGAAATTAAGTCGTAATTTTAGTATAATAATAATGTTTAAGCTTTAACAATCAAGGTTTTGTAAGGCTGTGTCGTTTAAAATTTAAAATGCAATAAAAATATGCAAGAAGAATTTTGCTGATTTAAAATATTTTAAATAAACTAAATTAGAATATTTTGAAGCATTGCACGGAAATACTTGAATAATTTGGTTTAGACATATTTATTCACCCACGTTTCGACAAATTAGAGTATAAGTTAAAAAAACTACTGGAGCAAAGCAATTTGCATTCATAAATTTAAAAATTTATTGGCTAGTATTTTGTTTCGAAAGATAAAAGTGTGTATATTCTTATTACTAACTTATTGAAAAAGTGCATGCATTTTAAATATTTCATCAAATAAGTCATGATGACGCTATTAAAATATATTTAATAGTCTATAAAACTTAAACTGACTACAATTTATTGTTTAATTTATTTCTTTTCGTGGGGATCGGATCCTTTATAAAAGAAAATGAAGTTAATTTGTTGAGTTTCATTTTAGAGTTGATAATCTAAGAACTAACCATGAAATTTACATTGTTTTTAACTTTATTTGTGGTTGCATTAGGATTCGTAATAGTGGCTCCACAAAATCTTAATTTTCGAATTGGAATAGAGTCTGGTCCTAATTCTTTCCTTACCATTTCGGAGACTTTGCCTGGTGATGTAGTTGCAATTGCAAATATTACTGTCGGAGTGTCGGAGCGACTTTAATAGGAGCGTCTGGATGAAACCATGGACTAACAATAAATTAAAGAAGCAACACTGTATTTTAGATTATTTTAATTAAATAAAAACTAAATCACATAATAGATTCACCTAACTTTAAAACATCACTATGTTAATTTTAGTTATACCGTAATGGTCATAAGGCTTATTCAACTTCATCTCTCAATCAATCATAGCAAAGTTGTGGTAACCAATAATAAATAAAATATAAGTCATTGATAAGATTTGTAATCCGTTGATCAATAAATTTTTTCTACTGGCTTTACCATTATTTGTGTTGTAAAAGATATGAAAAATTGCTGGAATATAAAGCTATTAAATGCAGGAAAAAGAATAATAATATAGAAAGAAAACATTGACCCTCAAATTATGAAGTAACAAAAACCAAAGCTTTATTTGAAGGACCCAGCGAAGTGAAACGAAACAAAGCATTCCTTTCCATCTTTTAAATTACACCTTTACTACCTTCTTCGTCGACTTTTCTTTCACTATTACCTGAAAAACATTTTTCTCAGAACCTATAAAACGGTTCAGTGAAGAAGAAGTCATTTTTAACTTAAAACTTATAAATAATGTCCACAATTAAAAGATTAATATCTTTCTCTTTATATACGATTATAATATTTTGTAAATGTGGATTTTCAGAACATCTCAAATATTTGTGGGGTGACGCTTTGAACAATCCTTCTGCACTTTCTCCGGAAGGAAATTCTTATCCATGGTTATTTCAATAATTATTTGTATTTAAAGCATTTACAAAAATATTTACAAAAACTTTTTGAAATTACTTTTTAGGGAATTGTCAGCTAAAATAGCAAAAAGACAGATACGTCATGCAAGAAATTTTGATGGAGAACTAATTCCAGAACAAAATCTTTTGACACCAGAAGAAACTAGGAAGATACTATTACAAACGTATAAATACCAGGATGGATACAATGAAAAACATTTTTTCAAAATTGATGGAAAAAGTTTAAGAGGGCAAGGCCATCGTCAGGGTCGATCGGAACTTAATATAAACGAAACTATAACCTCAAAAAAGGAAGAAGGTTGCGTTCCTTCAAGGCTCTGTCAATCCACGTATAACACAACAGGTGAACAAAATCATAAAATCAATAAGATTTGGACTTAATTTGGTGTTTTAAAATAGCTCCACTTTTCGGCGTTTCCCTTACTTCCGGTAAACCCGTAACAATTGTTCAGGTCACTAATTATAAGTTTTTTTTATTCTCTCCAATTTCTTAATTAAATAAATTCACTTTTTACAGAAATTTCCAGATTTGCTTCAGCAAGTAGTCTTCCAAGTTTGCAAGTCAACTGAATGCGAAGTTATTCAAGGGGACTGTGTCCAAACATTTATACGTAATTAACTTTCCTATAATTTATTGTTTAGATCTTTATTTTCAATTCTTACAGCACATTTATTTCTCGTGATTCCTTTGGGTCCAGTTAGTATGACAGGTAAAACCTGTCATCTTATTAATTTCAAAATGGTAGAATTTTAATTTAATTACAGGACAAGATTACATACTTGTAGAAAATGGATGCAATTGTCAACCGCGCTATGCCAAGAAACATGAAAGTCCTCCATTGCCATTTGCACAGCAATCAAAATGAAAAATATTTATAAAAAATAATAAATGTAGAAATTGACTTAATATTTATCATGAACTCATTTAATTAATCATGATTAATAGGATATCAAAATGAAAAAAACGACGCTAAATGAAAATGATCTGTGAATTGCGTTGAGACAACTTTCGATTTCTCAAAAAATGGGATAGAAGCGGGAGTTTTTAAACTCCAGTGCCCGTGTGGATTTTACATTTTTCACTCAATACCGCTCTGGGCAAATTGATTTATTTTTAATTAATTAATTAGTTTAAATAACCTTAAGAATAAAACATTATGCTACTTTTTGTTTTGTCTGACTTAAATGCTTTATAAAACTATGCATGAAATCAATTAATATATTTTATTTTGGCTAAATTTGTGTTTAGTTTAATTAAAATGCCCAGTAATTGTTAAAAGTTCGTCTATCATATTGAAGTTTTACTTTTGCCTGTTGAGCTGGAAGGGACTCACACTATACAAAATCCTTATCATTTTTGGGCAAATTGTTTTTAAAAATCCTTTTTTGTAGTCAAAAAATCCTTCTTATGTATTTATTTTAATAAATTTAATGTAATATATTATAAATAGTTTTAATTTTATTAAAATCATTACAAATTTGGTTGTATAATCCTTAATTATATTTGAAAGTTGACCAACACTAATTAAAAGTTGTGATTTGTCTAACACATTTACGCGGTAGTTTTAAACTCACAGATGTTACTTTTAATTATTAATTGAATTAAACAAACAGACCAGAGACACCAAAACCAACCACCACCATCAGCCAGGCCAGGACCACACCACACCACCTGTCACCTCTGGCTTGTTGAAGTTATTTTATTCTTACTTGTTTTTTCGAATTAGAAAAGCTGATTTAATTAACAACGACCGTGGAGAGTGTAGTTGGAATTTGGAAAGAAAGAAGGTACAGAAAAACAGTTGATTTGTTGTGTCTTCTCTGGATTTGGGCCGTTTAAACTGACAACTTTTAGGTAAGCTTAATTATCCAATCAGTCCTTGTTTGCCTGCATTATATTAAGTTCCTAATTTTATATTAGTTTGTTTCGTTTAATTTTCATAAATTATTAGCTAGCAGCCAAGGGCAGTCAAATGCAAACGTACAGTACTCTGTTCTGTATGGTAAAAGACAGATTACAGAATACTGTACGTTTGCATTTGACTAGCTTTTGCTTTAGTAGAATTGATTTAAAAAAGAATAACTGATACTGATTGTTATATAGAAGATTACACTCAAATCCGTCGAGATCGCCCAAAAGAAAAATTCAGTAGAGTTGCTGGCGTCTTAATGCTGTACATCCATAAAGATTTTGATTGATCAGTTGGAATAATGTCTCTAACAACATCACAGAATACGGCAGATAGCCAAGGACAAGGCCAAGATATCGAAATGGATGTAACTGATACTGAATTGGTAGAAGTCCCAGACGAAGATAAGGATGTCAACAATATACCTGATACAGGAACAGGAGAAACAGATAAAGAAGAACCTAAATCTGAAGGCCCTCATCTCACAGATACTGCTGGTTTTGCACTATCTGATACTCTATCTCAACTGGAAGGTTACATCCCTACGGTAAATTAATACACTTTAGTTGCCTTATTTATAACTTATCAATCTAAATAATGTAAAATCCAATCATTTGAAATTGTAATATTTCAGTTACCAGATGCAATTGCCAGTCATTATCTTCAGCAAGCTGGATTCTCTGACTCGGATCCACGGATGACACGTTTAATCTCAATTGCAGCACAGAAGCATATTTGCGATATTGTGAATGAAGCCTATACTCACTGTAAATTAAGAGCTTCAGCTCCTCAAGGTAAAGGTCCTAAAGCAAAAGCTGATAAGAAGTTAACTCTGACTGGAGAAGATCTAACTCCAGTCCTCGCTGAGTATGGAGTAACTGTTAAAAAACCACCATATTATATGTGATTATTTTTTTATTGTATTTCGTCGTACTAAGCATTCAGCCTGGTCTCCATTTAATATTTAAAATTCGGTTAAAATGTAAATAATAATATCCTAAAAGAACTATAAAATAAAAGAACAAATAATTAATAATTTGTGGAGACAAAATGTATACACAGTCAATTTGAAAGGCCACCACCACTCCTACTATGCCAAATAATACAATTTAGATTCATAGTAGTTTTAAACTACTCTAAGTCATTATTTGTAGCGTCAACTTAAAATAATTGAGAATTTTTTAAAACAGCACATTTTCGTAGCTGAGTCTACAGTTTGGACTGCGTGTCTGATAATATCCATTCATAAATGCAGAAGCACAGGAGTAGTAAGTATAAATATCCAATTAACGCCTCTGTGATGGGATTGGGTTGTTGTCTTAGTCGAATAAGCATTAATGGTCATAAGTTTGATTTTCGTCCAGTTTAATACCTAAAACAGGATTTTTAACTTATGAATTACGTTTAAGTAATTTAAGAAGGAAATTTAAGTTATTACATTTTATTTAGTACAAAGTTTATTCTCCGTTCTTTGATGAGATCAAAGGGACACTAACAGTGCCTCCACCACCTCGGATACCAACGGGTGGATGTGGTTGATGTTGTTGGCCAGCACGGATGGGTTTGACTAAAAATTAAATGAAAAAAATTACCATCTTGATTTTTTAAAATAATCTTGATATCATACCAATTTGTGCAGCATGGCTACGCCTTTGTAGATTTTTCTGCCTAACTGCTTCTTTAATTCTATCAACTTCATACTGATATCTTTTTCTATCTTTCATTGCACCTTCTTTAGCTTCACGTAATGCTCCTTCTAAAGCTTTTACTCTTTCCATAGTCGCTCGAAGTCGTTTCTCTAATTTAGGTAATTCACATCTCAAATCTGCATTATCCCGTACTAACTGCTTGTGGACTTTGGTAAGCTGCTCTAAATTTGTTTCCAAGAATGAGATCTTCTGCTTCTGTCCTAGATTTCCACCTGCATCTTCTGCTGATTCAAGGTTAGCATTCTCAACCCCGACAGACTGAAAGTTACAAAAATTATACTTTTCAATCACGAATTTGGACTCACGATTTTATTTAACATACCTTTCTAATCCTGTTTTGTAAATCATTAACAAACATTTTCCTCAAATTAAGCAAAGTTTGAAGTTCTTTCGAGACAGTTTCCTGGAGTCCATTCAAGTCTTTCCTTGCTTGTTCTCGTTTGTCTTGGACCAGACTAAAATATAAAAAATACGGAAACATTAATTGCATCCACATCAAGTTTCTAGAAATAAATGTCTTACATCATCTGTTGAAGTTTAGCTGCCTTGTCAGCGTCCTCACTCTTTACTCGATCATAATCTTCCTGTAATTGCTGTTGAGCACAGGCAAGTTTTTGGTTTGCACTAAAGAAAAATTGAAGTAAATAAATTATTTTTCATTAATTTTGTTTTTGATAACTTACTCCCTGAGTTGATCAATTTGTGCCTCCTTTGCTGCAATTTCATCCCTGAGAGCGGTGAGCTGTTTCTGATGTTGTTCTAAGTTTTGTTCGAGTTGTTTTTCTAATGCTTCTTGTACAGTGGAATCCGTGACTTGTGCTGGACCAAGGGACTGGACTTGCTCTTGAGCACGAAGACGTGAACATTCGTGATTCAAGGCATCAACTTGTTCTTCCAAACTTCGTCTTCGGGATTCTACATCTTTTGCAGTCTCCTGAAGAGCCAGCATTCTAGCTTCTGTTTGTGAAACTTTTAGACGACATTCTCCAAGTGATTTTTCATAATCATCAATTTTCTTAGTATAATCATTCTGTGCTGTCTCCAGAGTCTGACAACGATATACTAAATTCTTGACTTCGGCTTTGGTTTTTGCTACAAGGAGTCTTCCAGCAGTGAATTCTTCTTCTAACCCATCTCCTAGTTTCATATTTTCTACAAGTGGAGCACCTATTGCTTGTCCAATCTCATTCAAATCTAGAAGAAGACTTGCTAATATCTCATTTCGCTTCTTTTTCTGATGCGTTGTAAGATCTCTTAAACTTTGAAGTTCCAACAGGGCAGAGTTTAGATTAGCCTGTAAAAATGTTATAAATTATTATTATTATTCGTAATAAACACATAAACTCTATTTTAAACTCTAAACATACTTGTTTCTGAGCTAATTCTTCACTAATTGTATCAAATTCCCTGGCTTTAGCATCAGCTTCGGAAGCTTTCTGGTCATAATTTAAAGCAAGTTCTTCTAACGCTTGTAATACTTCTTTAACCTCATCCTTTGCTGCTTCATTTTCAGCTTGAATTCTACTCATTTCTTGTTGAAGTTTCTCATAATCTTTCCGTGAAGTCGAGATGAGCTCTTCTTGTTCAAGAAGTTGTTCCTTTAACTTTTCTCCATATTGACATTGTTGATTTATTTCATCATCTTTCTCATCTAATTGTTGATACAATCGCTCTCGCTCTTGCTCGAACTTTGTTCTTTCATCTGAACTGATTATGGAAGTTACTCCAGGCTTAGCTGGAAGAAGTTGCTGGACTTGTAAAGCTAAAAATATAAATTAGTAAGTAAATATTATAAATACAGAATTAAAATATTACTTGAATCATTTGGTGTTGGAGCAACAGAATCATCACGAAGAGATACTTGTTCATCTTTGGAAACAGTTTCACCTTTTCTCCATCGTTCGAGTTCTTCTTCTGCCCTTTCAAGTTTACCACGAAGTCTTGATACTTTTTCCTTTTCTCTTTCGTATCTTCTTTTCCATTCTTCAGCAGTTAGTTCTTCATTAACACTTACTACGTTCTTAATAGTCTTAGCCCTAAAACCATCAAAAAAGTTCCATACTTAGTTTAGTTTTGTTTATGTCGTAAACATTGATTTTGAAAATTACCTTCGCCCAAAATCTAACGTAGATTTTGTTTCTGACTCATTGAAAGAAGCTGGAGAGCAACATATTATGATTGTAGTTCTTGCATTTCCACCTAAAGATTCTTGTAGTATACGAGTCAGTTTAGAGTCTCGATAGGGAATATGTGTTTTCTGGTTAAATAATTGAAAAATTGTTATCGATTTGATTCTGCAACATATCAGTATCAGTGCTAAGAATATGATTCAACACTCACCACGCCTTCAGCTAAAGCGGATATCACATTTCCAAGTGCAGAAAGAGATTTATTGATGTTCTTAGCTTCATCAAGAACTTGACCTTCTGCTCCAGTCTTTGATACTTTTTCACTCCCTGCCAAATCGACCAGATAGAGCTTTCCAGATAATTTCTTCTGATTCTCCAAATTTTCTTGTTTAACGTTAATTAAAAATACTGAATGGCTTCTGCTACTGTGCTCGTTCATATCTAAAAGAATAATTATTAACCATGATTAGACCAAATGAAACCTTTGGATTAACAAGAATGACTTACTTGTGACAGCTATATGACGATTAGATTTTCCTTCTTCGATTACTTCAAAAACTTCCTCAGGAGAAGAAACAAATCGTTCGGTAGCTCCTTTCACAAATGGTACACGATTCTTATCTTCATGTACACTCAAGTTAACTTTAGTAATATCCAATAAGTCTCGAATCTGTTTGTATAAAATTAATTTTTTAAACAATTTTTCACATAATGTTTCGGTTTTTTAAAATTACCTTATCCAAATAAATTTCAAAATATGAGCATTTTAAATGGAACTCCAGATTTTCGTCCATGGAATAAATGTGATTGAAAATATCATTAACAATTCTGGGAATAATTCCCTCTTTGCCTGGATCTCCCATGACACCTTCCATTGTGTGTGTCTTTCCAGAGGATGTTTGTCCATAAGCAAATATAGTCCCATTGTATCCACAGAGAACATCTTAAAACCAAATTTCAGATTAGTTTAATCGACTAACTCACCCAAGACCCAAATGAACATGTTTACCCTTGATAATGGACTTTGCAGCATCATCATAAACTTTTTCCTGAGTTGCATTTGGTTTAAAAACTTTATCAAATACATATACTTTACCCTAGAATTGAACAAACGATTTCTAAGGTTAGTTCATCTATATCAAAAATTCATAATAAACTTTAACTTACACCAATGGAAACACAATTTTCATCAGTAAATTTTGCTACAAATTTTGAGCCAGCTTTCTCCTCGGCAGAGTTAAGTGGTCTAAAACGGCATACGACTTTGATTGCATCTTCAGCTGGAGGATCATGGGGAATCAATTCGGCTACGGAAGAATTTAGGGAAATGTTTGAAGATGAAATTCCAGAAGACATAACGATAATTTAGCAAGAAAAAGGCCGAAAGAAGCAAAGATCCGCAATATCAAATGGAGAATTTAATTTTGTTCGTTGCTTGTCTTCTGCTGACCACTTCAATACTGGATACTATCACAAAAGCTTCTAAATATGGTTAGCCCTAGCCGCTAAAAGGTAAGTTTGACGCCCCACCCTACCAGTAAACAAAACAAGACAAGAGTAAATTAATTAAGTATGTTACACAACTTAACACCGTAGAGTAAAAATATTTATAAAATTTAGACTTACCTGAAGGATTTAGAGTGACAAAAATCAATCACAAAATCAAAATTTTTGATTTCTTGGGATTAAACCCCAATTTTGTGAAAAACAGAAAAACTGACTGAACTGATTCCTTTTTTCCTTCAGCTCAGCCTGCCTGCCTGTCTCATCATCTCTTCTCACAGAGTCGTCACAGGAGATGATTAATCCACAAATTTTAAAATTTCCCTCATTTTTTTTTTGAATTACTCATCACACTCACTGATTTTAGTCACCCTTATCTTTAATTAAACCAACCACTTTATAAATATTTTTCACAATTTCTTAAAAAATTTAAACTAAAAATTCCTACCTACACCCAATCACAGTCCATGTCCAACTAAACTTTCTTTGGCTTCCCTAACATTTAAAAAGGCAGCATTCATTGAAGTGGGGCAAAATTCCTTTTGAACATTGTTACAAAAAACAGATAAAATGTTTCAATTAAAACTTAAAAGATATAAAATTGAATTACTTGCAGCATTTTAAGTTGTAAAGGAGATTTTGCTTCAAAGTTAAACTCAAAATGCAGAAAAGACTATCAATTTTAAACTTAAATTAATTTAAATCAGGTAATTATTTCTTCTTTTCATTTTCAAAGCAGCAATAAAATTCAATTCTAAAGGAAAATAAATCAATTTGAACTTACTCATGTTCCTACTTAAAAAAGTAGTAGGCTATAACTCCGAGGTCAATGAACTTTTGAATGTTTTTCGCCTAATCTAATTTCTGATTCTAAAATAACAGATACCAAGAGGTCAATGAACTCAAGATCTTTCCCGCGCGTCCCAATTTTCCTTCTGAAATAACGGAAGCGAAGGGGTCAAGGAACTCAAGATCTTTCCCGCGCGTTCCAATTTCCCTTCTGAAATAACGGAATCCAAGAGGTCAATGAACTCAATTTTCAACATCAGACTTAAAAATTTCATCAATAATTAAAAAAGCTGAAGACAAACTAAATAAAACCAAATTACAACATAAAAAAATTCAGCAACTTTTATAAGTAGAGATAAATAATTTATTTCAAAATAAGTAATGAATTTACACAAGAATTTAGGTGAGTTTAATGAATTAGTTAATCCACACCGTCAGTATTATAAATGAAATAGTTTGGGTTTTAGGATTGGTTTGGGTGCAGTGGACAAATTTACTTCTTGCCAGCTTTGGAAGTTCCATTTCCGCGACGAGCACGACCATTTGCTCCTTGACGGGTTCGAGAGTCAGCACCAGCACGACTGGATGTTCCAC
>JAQGCN010001208.1:0-10977 GCA_034699725.1 Friesea truncata | reverse complement strand
TAAAATTACAACAATCCAATACTAATAACTTCAACAATAAAACTTTACAGCAAGTAACGCACTTATTATTTTTTATTAATACGGAAACTGAGTAGAAAAAAAGTCATTCATGCATGATTCATGAAGTGTTAATAGTCAAATATCACGCAGTAAAAATATTACAAAACAACTAATATTAATTAGAAAAAAGGAAGAAAGTGTTATTATTTAAGCATAGACTATATACATTTATTCTTAAGAATTTGATTTCTTCAACTTTTTTTCGAAACAAGTAAACACGATTTGTGAATTTTTTAGCAAACAAATTATACTTTTGTAAACTAAGAAGGAAGAATGTAAGAAAAATTATAATAGACAGGAATACTTTACTTACACGTCCTTAGCTACATCCATTTTGTTGATTTAACACTTTAACTTAAGATCCCTTGCGGTTTAGTTATTAAAAATGGTTTAACGCCTTTACAGCCTGAGCCTAGCTTTTCCTTCTTTTAATCTCGTTTTCTACTAATTTCCACTTAATATCCTTCAGCCAAATGAAATTACTTGAGTAATGAAAATCGTTTACTAAAATCCAAGAAGTAAGAATATAATCCCTTTTACTTCCAGAATAATCTTAAAAGGAATGATGAAATAGTTTGAGAGAATTAGATAAGAAAGACGTTGTGTTTCTCTAGAGAAAGTTTTATATCGACTAAACCCTTCCTCTTTCTTTTTCAGAGAAGAATTCTAAAATTCTAAAGGAATGGAGAAAAGATGCTACTGGGGTTTTCCCCAACACCAAAAAACACTCGCACGCAAACGAAAGAAAGAGTGAAAACGATTGGATTTCTTTCTTTTTAACGGATGGAAAAAGTTAAAACAAAACTTCAATTCAAAATCATCCCTTATTCAATAAATTTCAAATTCTCAATTTGTTTCAATAACAAAAATTTATAAGAAATCAATCTCTAAAAAAGTAATACTTATACACTTACTTAACTAACATTTAAGATTTTTTGAATATTTAAAAAAATTCATTCATTTGCTTCAGTAGTAATAGCTATACAGCAGTTTGATTAAAAAAGATGTTGTAACATTAAAAATACAAAATTCAATTTCGAACAATTACTATAATAAAAGTCCATAACAAATTTCACAACAGGGGTTCATGAACGAAGGACTAATGAAGAGAATTAATTAAAAGTTAAAGTTTTAGTACATGCAAAAAATTAATGAATTTCATTTCAAATGACAGGTTTTCTTGTCTGGCAGGCAGTGTTTCTTTCAATCTATCAAACTTGAATTTTATAAAGTTTTAAAGAAATGTTACTTAATTTTGGTAAGAATATTTTTATAAAGTTAAGGCTCTTAATTAATTTGAAAATAATAAAATTAAACTCTAAAAAGAGTTAAGCTACCATAAAAGTGGAAGCCACACATTAGAAGAAAAACTTGCTTGTTTTTAGCTTTAAGAATGAAATGAAATGGCATTAATGAATAATTTCTATTCCTAATTCATCATACAAACACTTTGTAGTGTAACCTGGCCAATTCCTTAGTAACTTATAATATACAGTGAAACAGAATCGATGAACATCATGAATTCAAGACTATAACTCAGGACTAAGGAGACCCTTTGTAAAGCAATACAGTGGAATAAGGGTTTTTATGAAGAATCGAGAAGAAAAAAAAACCCAACGAACCGTTGTTACCATCGCGGCTACTTTTGTTCATTCTTCTACAAGCATGAACACATTCCGATGAAAGTTATAAGAAGAAATTCAACTTTCTCCGTTGGTAGTATATAAACCAACTAAACTATCATGTTATCCACAACCACCACCAAGATCATTATATCCAACATGAAAGTAAACCCATACCAAAACCACAGCGTGTAGTCCTAACATTACTATACTAACTTTATAAACAAAACCAAAAAATACTTCAACGAACTATGCAGAATAAAAAAACTTGAATAAATTCTAAAGTAAGAGAAAGTAAAGTAACCCTTAATAAAATGACGGGAGTAGAAAGCAAGGAGGGGGTAAGTAACTGCTACTACGTACACGCCAGCGTCATCCTATCGATTTCCACAGCTTCTTTTCGGGTTAACACTACTATATCCTTCCATTATTTTCTTCTTGACTACCTATCCCAATCCCACCCTTGTCCCAATATCAATTCTCTTACTTGGATTCCTAAACAAAAAGATGAAGGAAAGGAAAAGTGCCATGGACCATTCCATTCTCTTCATTGTGTGAGAAATTGAGAAGAGAAAGTCAATCGAAGAAATTCCTTGCTCCAAATAATGGTTCCTGGCATTACACCAAATTAAATTCTTCGACTTTATTTATTCATCATTCATTATTCCACCACTCAAAATGAGACATGGAATGAAACGACTAAATCCAAAGGACTTGACTGACATGGTGACATTTGAAATCCTGACCTTAGAAAAACAATGTTAAGAATCCACTTGACTTTCACTCACTTTGTCTTTTGTCATCATACCAAAAGAAGAGATTTTCAAATCAACGTATAAAATATAAGTCTAAAATAACAAATATAGGAGAAGTAAGTGGATGTTGAGTTGAGTTTGCATTGAGAAATTTACTTTGTCAACAATAGAAAGATATTTCTCTATTCTCAAGTTTCTCTTTTGATCTTACTAGAAAATCTTTAGATAGGATAAAATCTTTGTGATAATAATAATAATAGTGAAAGTCTCTTCTCGTATTCATGAGTAAAATCCTGGGATTCATTTATCATCATTCAGTTTTTGGGTATTAGTCCTTAAAGTAAAGCTCAAGGACTTTCGCTTTCCCTTCACTTTCACTTCTTCTTTCTAGTCTAGTCTTTCTCTCAAGAGGCCTTACTTTCTTTGAATTCCTAAATTTTTCATTTGACGTCGAAGAATGAGTGAGTGAGGAAAGAAAATGAATAAGAATTCTTTTACAGAGAAAAGAAAGTTAAGAGCCAAATAATCGACATTTTCTCTTCATTTCGTTTTCTTTTATCAAAGATGCAAAGTCAAGTGAAAGCAATCTTTACGAAAAAACTTTTTTTTGAAAAAAAACTCAACAAATATCACTCATTCCCTATTCTAACTTTTCCTAAAATTAAAACATTTTACAGCAATAATAGCAAAGTAGCATAGTTTTACTTTAAATTTTAGAAATAAAAGAAGACATTTCGAGCCATTTAAAAGACACAAAATCGAAAGTCGAAATGGATTTCTCGATTCTTTGCTGCTCTTAATTTCCTTTTCTAAGCAATAAATGCTTATCTAAACGCTCAAGTTTAAATGTGAATTTAAAGGAAAAGCATTTTTAAAGGATTTCAGTAAAAACTAAAAAATAATTATTAATCTCTTACATTGGAGCTGCGGTCACTGCGGATCCGATTTCAGTAAATGTTTCTTCAATCTTTTGAACTCTGGTTTTTCCCAAAAGTGGGAAGAACATAATAAATAAATGTAACGTGTACATCGAATTGACAAGAACAGCACAATGTGATTTTTTTCATGTCGAGTCCATATGTCCAAAAACAAAAAATATGATATACGAAGGGAAATAAGGCGAACATAAGAAAACGATGATAGTGTAAACGTGAAGAAGAATCCAAGTAAATCATAATCAAGGTAACATAAAAATAAAAAAAGAACAAAAAAGAAAAGAAAATTAGTTCAAAGAAAACAAAAGAAGCAAGGAGTAAATCTTTCTCTAATTTTCTCAATAAAATACAATAAACGATAGAAAATGATGCTTATCCAATTGATGTTTATAAGCTTTCAACTTACGCAGTAGATTCACGGACGTTTTTGATCCCTTGGCCCATATCGGTAGTAAATTCACTCCAGCTTGTGACACCTAATTTCCGCTTCAGTTCATGAGCTCTTCTTACTTTCGATCCAAGAACCTAAGTTTACAAAAGTAATTATAATAAACTGCAATAAACTCAAATTGGAAGCAAAGCAACAATATTCAGTCAAGCATCCTGTAAAATATAGCATTTCCCAAAATAAATTACGGCCGTACTTGTTTCAGCGTTTGTATTTCTTCTTCGACTTGGTTTAACTCTGCTTGCCATTCTTGTCTTGCTGCCTCAAGTTCTTCTGCTGACATCCCAGGATCAATGGGTGACCCAAGGTCATTATTGTAAGAAGTGGATTGACTCATGGACCCAAATCCTGGAGTTTCTGCAATAAAAACAACAAAATATTATGCTATATATCATGAATATGAATCTTAATAAATCAATAGCTAAACTAATACAACCGACCTTGACCTTCCCCGAGTGTCAAAAACTTTTTAAAGTGAGAACCACTGACTTTTGCAGTGTATGGTTTATCAAAATTATGATAAAGAACTCTTATATTTCTACTATTTAACTTTTTACTACGTTTTCCTACAAGGTCTTTTACACTTAAAACAACACGTCTAGCTGCGGTTTTGACGTTTCCTAATTTTGTTGTCCTTGTCACAGTGTTTGTGTTGTTGTCACTAACACCTTTCAAATCGTCACCTCCTAAGTCAAGTTCAACAGATACATTTTCTCCAGGTGTTGAAATATCATCAATCAAAGTCATGGGCTCTCCAGAAGTGATATCAAAAAATTCTAAATCTGATCCTGAAGAATCGTCAAATTCTTCATCTTCTTCTTCGTCACTTGTATTGACGCTGAATTCAAAATCTTCAAGTATAAATTCAGTAGAAGTGAGATCTGGTTCCGGTTCTTCGGCAATAAGTGATCCTACGAGATCAGGAAGAGGATCTTCTAAATATTCATCTTTGTGTTCCACAGTCACAGTTGACGACGACGAAGACGACGCTTGTCTACTAATCGTAACTTCACTGTTGTTATTTACACGATCCTCAACTGAACTCATCTTAAAAATGTATGCTTGAATTTATGAGTAACAAAAGTTATAACAAAAATATAAAGTTGATATCCTTCTTTCCTTCCGTGCAACTCATCATTATCATAAGTCAAAAACTAATTAATGAAAATCAATAAGTGAAAACTGAAAACTACTCACATGATTAACTACACTTTAAATTATGAAAAGTTGATAAGTAAGTTATAGGTGAAATTGGCCTTAGTTGTGAATCTTAGCTAAATGAAAAGAGAGATCATAAACAGGTAACAATGAATGTGTACTTACTACTGTAAATGGATAGGATGGCGACGGCGATGAAGAAAATGTGAGAAAAAATCACAACGTCGTCACAGCCAGAGGAAATAATCAAAACGGGATTTTCGGGCTAACAAACCACGACTGACTACCTTAACGTACTTACAACCAGCAGTAATCAAAATACCTTTGGCTAAATTAAAATTGCAACTGACCTGAATAACTTACAACAAAATAAACCAACGTTATGTGATAAATTCAGTATAACCTAAATTAAATTCAAATAAAAATGTGTTCTTGTCAATCGTCGTCAGTAAAATTCATTTTTCTACTCTTTTTTAAATAATTACTAATCTTAAAAAGAATTGGGTGACTAATAAATGATAATGATGCGATAAAACAAATCATGACATACATGACAATCATTAAACAAATATAATAATACATACGAAGTAAAGTATGCGATGCGAATGCTACTGATACGGTACAAATAAGTAAGACAATAGACACGTTGACACACCATGACGCTTTAAATAACTCTAAATCGAATAGAATAGTTTAATCATAATTGGTTAAGTCATAATAATTACCTGAACCGGCAGGAGATTTAAGACTCATTTTGGTGATGGTGACGTATCGGCACTTTGTGTTAATAAGGAGATGTGAGAAACAAACAAAGGAGGCTCCCTTTGTTTAAAAACCCAAGGTTGATGGTTAAAACAGATGATCAGCTGACCTGTCCTGTTAAAAACTTAAAAGTTAAGAATAACAGTTAAACTTTTCAATTAAGATAAGAGTTTTGAAACTGATTTTAGCAATGTGTATTTAATTGCTTACCACTGGATGCTGGATGCAAGATAGGATACTCAAAAATCCAAATGAAGCGAATGTATCTAGCCAAAAACTTTACAGATGATAAAAATTAAGATAATGACATGAACATGAGAACATGACTGACAGGAAGGACAACAACAACAGTCAGCAACACCAAGATAAAATGACTCATTCAATTTATTTGTAACTTCCCTCTCTCCCGGCCCATGACACGACAGACCTCAAGAAAAGAATGTGGCAGAAGAAAGAGTTAACTTTGCTATAGCAGGCCACGCCAGTTTTAGCCGATTTTTTCTGTTCTGTGCCAACAGGCAGTGCAACTGCAACCAAATCAATTAATTCGTTAATTAAACTTATTTTTTGCCAAAATCAATCAATAATATTCAGGTATCAGGTTTTTTATTTTATTTGTATGTAAATTAAACATTTAAATTGGTTAATGTTGATTGATTAAACGAATCATTTGATTTAGATTTCAGATTTGGGATGGTTGCACTTGGTTTTTGCACAGATTTGGGATGGTTGGGATAGGTACCTTGGGTTGGGATGGTGATGGTTGGCACAGAACAGAGAGAATCGGCTAAAACTGGCCGCGCCGGGCGTTGCTAGTTATTGAGTTAACTCTTTCTTCTGCCACAAGAAGAAAAGAAGGGAAGGGCAAAGAAAGGAAGGGAAGTGTTTTTGTTTTTAACTTTTGTTGATCGATGGTGATAAAAGAAAGGACGAAGGAAATTATTAATTAGTAAGTCAACTTTCAGATGTCTTTATACAAAAATTCTGGCCCAGTAATCAAAAGAATCATTGGTGGTGTTCTGGATATTGGAGAACAGCTCAAGAAAGTAGATTTCCGACCAGTGAAAAGGGTAACATATAAATTTGATCCATTTTCATCAAATATATCTCAATTCCGGGATTTGATCTTCTACCTTTCGGCACCGAGATACCGTGATACAAATCCAAAGTGCATCTTCAAAACTGACGTTGTTTGCGATCGTTCGAATCCAGAATTGACCTTGAAATTAGGTAAGATAATATCAACATTGTTAACACAGCTTTGTTAAATTTGGTATTTCCCTTTTCTTAGTAAGTACAAACATATGCTTAAACTAATACAAAAGCGTGTGACTTTTCCCTATTCCCATTCATTATTTGCCAATTTTCTCAGGATTGTGCTTAAAAAGTTTATCCAAGTCTTATGATTATTGATAGACTGAAATCGTGAATTCGTGAGAAACCAAGCAAGCAATCATCAAAGATGCCGAATACATTGGAAAAATCAGCACAAGATAGAAAAGACTTTGAAAGATTTTCAAAATTTTTTGCTCAGAAAGCAGTACAAGTTATTGTTCAATCACGATTGGGTGAAAAAATTCGATGTAACTCCCGTTCTACAAGTTATTCCAACGATTGGTTCAATTTATGTATTGAAGACAATGCCGAAATTTTAAAACATACCAAAGCAGCCCTTGGTGCCAACAATCTACCTTCACCACCACTACTCGTTGAAATAAGTTTAAAAACTCCTGATTCTGACATCCTCCCTATTGAATTATGGAACCTTCATTTTGAAGAATTCGAAGTTGAACAAAATGTCCGAATTCTTTATACAGTCTACAACAGGATGTCTTTATTACTCAAATCCCTCATATCTGTCACTCGCGTTGTACCAACTTACAAATACAGTCGTATGAAAGGAAGTGACTACCAAATACTATACAGTGTTTTATCCGGTGACGCTGACTACAACAGATTGGGAAGAGAATGCAAAATTATTAAATTAGGCTCAGTCGGAACACCATTTGGTTCAATTTGCCTTGAATTTGGATACCGGACAAAAATGGCTCTGAGTATCGAATCTCGTCCAATGAATCCGGTGCTTATCAAATCCAATCACTATTCAATAGATGACTCAGTCAATGGAATCGAAGTCCAAGATCCCTTTAAACCAATACCACTGCCCAAAATTCCTGCATTCTCAGAGCCACTTACTCTCCCTTCCCAAGAATTGGATCCGTTAGATATCCCATTTGGAAATCTTCTACGGAGGTCATCGATGTGTGGGAAAACTCCACGTGAAGACTCACCACAGATGATAATCGAAGAACAGGAAGTGTCAAGTTCAGCCAGCGAGAGTGATGCGATGAATCCATTAGGCACTGGAGGTGGATTTGAATTTGTGACCATAACAAAAGTTAAACCCATACCATTTGCATCACCGCCAGATCCAGCTTCAGACCCTGCAAGTTTCTTTTCAACTCTTCAAAATCCACCACCACTTGATAGTTTTGAAGGCAGTCCTCAAACACCAGTTGCTGCCGCCGAGATTGACAAACAATTGGACGTATTTGAAGAGAATATTACACTTTTTGATGAGTTTGTTAAAAATCTCTGCATTGAAGACTAATTAATTATCAATCAATGGAGAGAGAAGGAATGGACTTTCATTCTAGCTGTGCTGTCTGTGCTGTGGTGGCTCTTGAGAAGATTATATTTTCACTAATCAAGCTTTCCTGCGCATGTGTGCTCTACATTTGCTATAAATTAGTTAATTAGTCCAAACAATAAGCCAAATATAATTAATTCTGAAATCAATAAAAAACAGTTTCACGATGTAATAATATTGTGTCATCAACATGATTTCTAGACATGACGAAGCCCACTCACTGATTGATCCAGTCCGGAGTTGACTTCGTAAGATTCTAAGGTTTTAATTTCATAATTTTCCTTTGTTTCTTTAGAAAACGGGACTCAAGTTATTTTCAAGGCTAAGAATTTATCAAATCTTGAAATTCTTCAACAATTGAACAAGTTACTCCTTCCACTTATACCAGCGGAATCTACAAGTACTGCACCAATTCCTAAAACTAAGAGTCAGAAGAAACGTTAAAAAAGGTTAGTTTAAAATATATATTTTATAATTCATTCTTGATTTTTCTGTCTTGCTTTTAGAAAAAATGGGAAAAGGATTAAAAGGTGGTGGTGCTTTGGAAGCAGTAAATCACGTCTATGAACAATTTCCAGCTTTCACTGATATATTCGATGAGGAGACTTTTTACATCTTTGCTTTCTGTTTCACTTGTGCTACAATCATCTTAGCTTTCATCGCTTCACGTTTTATTACCATCAAGCCATATTGTGACTAAGCACTATAATAGGAAGAAGGTCACTCTGCACCTTATAAAAGTTGGTGATGTATCTCGTTAGTTTTATGAAGGATCTTAAACTGTGTGTTTATTTCTGTTAAAAGCCAGCTTTTATTGATTTCCACTGGTAGTAAAAGTCTTATTCAAGCAAGTGACTAGTAATTTTATAACATTTTAGATTTATCAACAGTCTTCAAAGCAATTTTTTACATTACGAGCTTTGAAAGGTGTAGGTAGGGATAATTTATTTTTAACTCTGAATCCAAGATCGAATATACAACCTTGAAATCCAGTATGCACTGGCAGATCGTGGGGCAATCCTTCAAGTTTGTACGTTTCATACCCACCAAGATACACTTCCTCGTCAACATTGAGTCGATACATTGGTCCTGGACTCCTACCTGTCATATTTCTCATTCCATCAACCTTTATCCAAGCAAAACGACCACTATGTCCAACGTACAGAGTATGAATTTGAAGTCTTGAATCTACCTTGCTCGGTGTGATTATCCTTCTCGTTCCAGATCCAAGATTCCAAGTTACTGCTAGAAATCCTTGGATGAAACTTACAGAAAAGAAATCACAAGGTCCACCTTCTTCTTCTTGCACCATTGTCGACCTTGACACTGTGACAATGGGACTCTCGATCTGTTCGACTGCAGTATTATTATTCGTCTTTGAGATTTTAGTATTATAATTTCCAATATAAAGTAGTAGAGCAATTTGAGTAAAATTTGTAGTTACGAAGTGAAATTTCATTTGAAACCAATCGTCAAGTCGTGGGATACCATCACCATAGTAAGAAATGAAGGAGGAATAGTCTTCAGTTGGATGAAAGGATGGTTTTGTAATATTTATTTTATCTGAGCAAATGTCACCAGAAAATCCCAATGGACAGAGACAAGTGACATTCAATTCAGTGGACACATTTCCTATTCTTCTACTCTGGCTGCAGGTTGCTCCGTTTTTGCAAGGATTTTCTAAACATACTTTAATTTGACATTTACTGCCTTCGTACCTGAAGTTCAAAAAAAATTGTCATTTTTCAGTCGCATTGTTTTTTCAGTGTGACATACCCCATGGGACAAATGCATTCCCAAAATGGCGGTTGGACAGCAGGTATACACCTGGCACCTCCAAAGCATGGATTTGTGACACATGCAAATGTTTCACATTCTACCACATCCTTTCCATCAATAGCTTCATCGTACATGTCTTTTGCTTCTCCATTGATCTAATTCATAATTCATTCAAAACTTTAAACAATTGGTTTTGATTTTTGGATTCACTTACACTAACTCCATACAAGCATCCTCGAAATCCAGGGATGAAACTAATGACATCGCTACCACCAGCCCCAGTTCCATCCCTAGGCACACCTCCAACGATGACACTTTGGAAAGTAGGCATCCCTTTTTCGCCTACGAATTGCTCTCCACTCATTACAAACGCAGATCCATTAACGCTAAGTCTTCCAATACAGTAGAAATCGCTCGTATTCTCATGAATTTTAGCTTCGATTCTTAAATTTATTGTAAAATTGTACCCGTTATTTACCCTGGTTCGTGTTTCTATAAATTCCATCGATTGAGATCCACAAGAAAAATGAAGGACAACATGACCATTTTGAATGAATACAAGAGCATAACCATCGCTTGTGACATTTGATGGTGCTGTCACTGGAGAAGGTTGTGGTAGGACGTTGGATGCTGTATAGAGGACAATACCGTCCGATACCACAGTGGCAATTTTAAGGGATACGTCAGCCATACGCCGTTGAGTTGTATTCTTAGGAATATTATATTTAATAAATGAATTTCCTAAGAATGCAGGAATATTAACTTTAACAGCTTCAATCTCGCATTGTTTTCCTGTGTATTTAAAAGG
>JAQGCN010001207.1:0-10988 GCA_034699725.1 Friesea truncata | reverse complement strand
TTTGGTTATTACGTTACGTTTGAACAAATCGATCTGTTTATATAATTATTAAATATTAAAAAATAATTAATAATATATATTTAAATATAGTAAAATAAAATGAATCATAACAAGTATGAGTAGTTTTTATCTTTGAAATAAGTGAAACAAGGGGAGAGGACTTTATAAAAATTGAAAGATGAAAAGTAGTTTTTATATCCTATCAACTTATGTCACATTTAAGTAAGTGTCACTCCTTGTCCTGTCATATTATACTCTGAATTTTTTGGTGCATTGATTCCTTTTAATTTGTAAGAAATAGGTGAGTAAATCGGATTAGTTGGTTGTTAAAATATAGGGTGGGATGATTTTGAAACCTGTTGGTGGTTTTCTTTTGCGGTTTGTAAACCTGTGGGATGTCACTGATTCCTTCGATTGGTTCTAACGTAGAAGAATGCATCTCTAATCATTCCGATTTCATATGGTTCTCTTCCTCCATCACATCGCCACACACGAGGTCTCTCCAAAGATTAAAATCCTACAGACACCTTCTTAGGAATCTTCTTCATCTTCTCTTCTGTTTTTTAGGGGTAACAATAAAGTCCGATGACAACAGCATTCCATGTATGTATCTTAAGCTTTCTTTTTCTCTACGCGTGCGGGCACCTCGTAATCTAAGAGAATGGAATGCGTCAGATTAGGATCAAAGAGTCATTCGCCGCAGCCACTCTCTTCTGGATGACAATAGGAAGATTGGACTTTACAATCCAAAAACTTATCTTTATTAGCACCGTCATAACCTAATTAACATAACAACAAAATCTCCTTTTAAAATTGGGTGGAGATGAAACTTAACTACCAAAGGAAAATTAGGAGAGGAGGGATTGAGGGTACTTAACCAATCTTTTACTTCAAATTGTTTCTCTTTTGTTCTCACACTAAAAAAATTCCATCTTCAAAATATCACATTCAAAATCATTTATAGAATTCCATCTTTGACGTTTTGAGGATTAATCGATTTGAACTCATCTTCGGCATTTTTTCTTTGCTTTCACAATTTGAAGTTTCACCTTCACTCAAACCCATTACACATATCCAAGCCAAAAAAAATATGAAGGTGTGAAAGTGTGATCTGACTTCAAAAATGTTAATATGAGTGTTGTACGATTTGCTTTTTAATATTCATCCCGACATTTCTCTGTTATTAACTTTTTTTTTTTTTGTAAAAGAACAATTATTAACAATTTTAAAAAATAAATTAAAATTTTTTAAATAAAAACTCCCTTTCAAAATTAACTAAAAAGTTATATTTTTTTTATGATTTAAAATATTGCTATAAAAAACGTATTCAACAAATTGAATCCGACAATTTGTAAGTTTAGACTTTCACTTTTTTCCTCAGAAACTAAATTTGATTCTTACATTCTGTATACAATATTAAAAAGTTGGTTTTTTATTAAACATTAAAAATTTCAGAAATTGAATTTCCTTTTTGAGTATATTCAATTTAATAAATAATCAAGACTAAAATTGAGGAAATTAATTTAAAATTAAAAGAAGACAAGTTGAATTTGAGTTATAAAATAATTATTTAATAAAAATTAATTTTAATTTAAAGGTATGGTTTATGGGTAACAATGACAATTTTGACAGTTTTTAAGGTTTGAAAATCACAGATAAAAAATTCCAAAGGTATTATAAAAAAAAGTTGTCAGTGATTGTTGATGTGTATAGTTTATAATATAAGTGGGAAGATTGTAAGCCGCCGGTGCTTCTGATCTTCCCTAAACGCAAACAATTGAAAGATTGGGGTGTTGTAATTGTTTCTGATCTTTTTGCTGTCTCATCCTTTCGTCCTTTTTTCTTATTTCCTTCTTCTTCTTTAACCACCGTACCGTATGTATAACCCATAATACACTTTGTTTAATCTTAAGATACAACAATAGGAAAAAGTGAATTAGTTAAAATAAACTTTCAATTTCCGTTAGTGATCGTGTTGTATTGGTAATATTTGAGGATTTGGATTTGTGGACCAGGATGTTGATAAGGTTTAATTAAAAGCAAACATCAAGATCATAAAACTTAATTGCAGGGGTCCCCAAAAACCACCATGAAACTTAAAATGATCTCATCTCATCTTTCTTCTTCCATATTCAGGAATACATCCCACTGATTTCGTGATTTGCAATGACTCAGACGTCAACTCTCCATCTCCGCCTTGTCACGTCAATTTAACTAAAAAAATATTTCAAATCCTTTTAATTACAATTTATACCTGCTTGTCAATCATACAATCTCATTTAAATACATTATGTAAAAAAATCATAATTTTTTATAAAATTCCATTCTATCATATCTTTATTATGTAATTTTCCACTAATTTATCCACTTTAGATTGTTTCTGTGTTGTATGATCCAATAAAGAAGGAATAAATTTATAAACTCAAATAAATTCCGTTTATTAAAATTCAATTATTTCACGATATAATATAATCATAATAATAATAATACTTTTTCTTTACAGTTAATAATAATTAATGTAACTTAGTGAAATACTTCAAACAAAACACAAATTATTTACAAGACTATACTGCGGAGGTCGTAATGATGAAGCAGAAAATTATAATATTTTCTTAATATTGAAAATGTTGGTATTGCGAGAGATAAACCCTGCGATTGGTTGTTGGTAGAATTGTTGGTAGCGTTTCTTCATATTGCGGTTAGAGAGAGAAAGTTGCGAGAGAAAGTTCATAATAAAGACCCTGGTTTATTTCTAAGAATTATTTCAGTAGAATTGCGTGGGTGAAGATGAGGAAGAAGAAGAAGAGGATTCTGATGATGTACTTGGACTGTGCTGAGCTCTGAAAAAAAGACAATTTTTGATTTTTAAGATTCATAAATTAACTTTTGTGATTATCGGAGAAGGAAGCATGAGATATTTAGGTAATGGGAAAAATATAACAAGCAATTTTTTTTTTAAAATTCAACTTTGAATAAAAAATTTATCCTACCGGACTTACACTCAACAACAAGATTTTTTATAATTGAGTGAAATTAAATTAATGATTACTTTTGCAAAATGTTTTCAATTTAATTATAATCCACCTTCAGAATTGGGTGTATAAAAGGTATGATAATGATTGCTAAAAGTACCTACCTGTGTACAAGAAGTGAATCTTTTGTTTTGTAGCTTTTGTAACAAATTTCACAGACGTGTGAATGATGTGATCTTTCATGGATCATGAGATTATAACTCTTGTTGAAGATCCTTGAACAGTAGCCACAGTAATATTCATACTTGATTGGATTCCGAATGTATCGATTGCTTGGTTTCCTTACAAATTCAACTTTATTCAATAGAGTATACATCTTTTATTTTTAAATCAAAATATATTAACACACACGCTTTAATTAAAGACTCTTCTAATTAATATCCTACTGTGCAAAAACGAATGTAACTCCTGCAATTTTTTTTTGCAGTTTTCTTCGCCTTTGTAATGATTGATCTTGTTAATGTTTAAGAAGTTAAAATGAAACTAAACCCCCCTTTTGACTTCAATCCGTCGTCAGATCTTTGAAATTCTGAAATGACGCTTAAAAATACAATTGAAGATCCAGTACGGCACAAAGAAGAAGAAAAATCTCCCCAATGTAATAAGAATATATAAGAAAAGGGGTGGAGGAAGTTAAAAAATGAAGAAAGGAAAGGGGAGGAGGATCCTGTTTACTTTTAGGGCGGAGTTATGAGAATACAAAAGACGAAAACAAAAGGACCACACCCCTTCCTTCCTTGATGAGAAATATATGAAAAATTAAAATATTCCAAATCTCTTCTTCATCTTCTTTAAAAGTCTATGATAGAATAGTTAAAAGATAAAGGAATCCCCTGGAGAAACAAAGGAAGATGACAGATGAAACGACGACAGGAAATTTGATTATCGCAACTTTAGCTTTAAGGGAAATGCAAACATCCCGTTTTTCTACGTTTCCGTTCAACAAAGTGAGATGAGGATGACAATGAATGGGGAATTTTATGTCCTGCTCCTGTCCTCCTGTCACATTGTTACTCGTATATTACCTTTGTTTGCTTTTGACAGGGTGTTACATACTTACTTTTACGGATCTTCCTATCTACTACTTATTACAAAGTGATTTAGCATGTTTTCAAAGTGAAAAATCTAATCGATGCTATTGAGATGATTTCAAAATTCAATTATACGCTACAAGATTATCGCCTTTGATCTTCATCCTTTCGCTTTCCCTTTTTTTATATTTTTCTCCTCCCTTTTTTATTTTGTTTGCGACATTTTATAAAAACCTTTTTTTCACCTTGATATTTTCCATATGAGAAAACAAAGCATAAGGATTGAGTGTGGAAATATGGCGACATAATTTGTATCTTGAAGAGGGATGAGGATGGGAAATGGGAATTTTAAATGTCAATTTTCATGTTTTAGCCTGGAGGATTTCTTTCTTGGTTGATCTTTCTTTTGACCTTTTGTTCTTCCAATTTCCTATTCTTCCACCCCATCATGCAAAACTCTTCTTTGATCAACAAAATCCATTTAAACCCTTCGGCAATAAAATACGTGTCAATATAAAAATTTATAACCAAAATTATCAAACTAAGATTTACGATAATGGAAAAGTAGCTTATTGTTTAATTATGCGAAATATTTTCTTGGCTCTTTGCCTTGTTAAATTACGATGGGAATAATGAGGAATTGGGATGAGTAAATGTTAATGATGGTTTGTAAATTTATTGGGCCCATTTATTGACAAGATTCGTGATGGATCATAAGAGGAATTCTGCATAATTGCAAATTGTATACATTGAATAAATACTAAATACATCCCTTGTGCTCCTATTAAATAATAACCAATGTATACATTGAAATTAGTATCTTCCTTGTTTGGTTTTGTGTGCAATTATCTTGTTTTATTCACCATAAACACAATATGGGGAATTGACATAAGGATAGTCCAACCTTATACTTCTTGGCGTTAGAACTGTAATAATTTTTAATAACGGATGTTTTTTTAGGGATCATTACAATTCACAAGAAAATAAATAAATTTTCAAAATTTTATTTATAACTCATCCTTTGAGTAACTTTTATATAATTTAACCAGGATTTTCAGCTAATAGAAAAATGGTACGATTGAGGAAATTTTGGGATAGTATTTACTTAAATTGACAAAAAAAAATAACTAAAAGAAATATGAAACATTTGAAAAGAAAATGAAACATTAAAAGCTTATAATTTAATGTAATTGAACTTTAAAAATTAATAATAATTCCTAGAGGAAAATTGATTTTTAGAATTATTAAGAAATGTTGATTTTACTTTCTCTTGATTCTGATTGGCTAATCAGAATCATTTTGTTGTGTGCTTTCTCCCGTTTTGGTAATTCCTTGGCCCATGGACCCAGTATCACCCTCTACAACTCAAAAATATAAACTTTTACAATCCTTTTATGTAATTTTGATCTCTTGTTTTTCCTATTGTTCAACAGTTTGATCTTGAATTTTACACGTGATGGATACATCTGATGGATTTAAAAATAAAGAAGGGACACCCAATAAAAACACTTAAAAAGTTCTACAGTTAATGAAGAAAGGCCAAGGGATCCTGAGTTCATCTGACGCTGTCGCAGGATGACATCAAAGGAGGAAGAACCGGAACCACCAATCAGAGCACAAGAAGATTCTGCATTTATACCTAAGGTTGTCACTAATTCTAAGTCGAGTACTACTGTTAGAGAAGAGGTGAGCCATTGTCAATTTTATGAAATTTAAAATTCAAACAATAATCAGTTTTAAAATTTTATAGCCGTATGGATGGTCCGTGTTCTCCTCCAATTTTGCGCCATTATGGATACAGTTTCTTAATAATAAGAAAGCATTTCTTATAGGTAATATTTCTAATAATTAAACTTTGTATATTTGTGTTAATAATTCAATTATTTTGTAGTATTTTCATTAACAACTGTCTTACAAGGGACTTTTCATACATACTTTGTCTCTGTAATAACCACACTTGAAAAACTATTCTCAATTCCTTCAAGAACTACCGGAATCCTAATGGCTACCACTGAAATAGGACAGGTATTTATAATATTAATTAAACACTGTAGTTCGGTTATCTATTTTATATTGCAAATATTTTAGGTAAGTTCATCTCTTCTGTTGCCATACTTCATTTCGTCTGGACATAGACCAAAATGGATGGGTTTTGGGACGATCGTATTTTCTTTAGCAACACTTTTTACTGCATCACTTCATTTAATTCTTCCTCCAGAAATTTCTGGACCTGCACCTCAAGAAGATTATTGCTATCATGATGGAACGGATTGCAAAGATGAAGAATCAAGTAGCAACATTATTTTATATCTTGTTCTAAGTGTTTGCTTGTAAGTTTTTAAAACTTACAATTCAATTCAATTGTAACTTAATTTTTATTATTTCTATTCCAGGCTCAGTATTGGGTTTGGACAAACAGCAGGTATAACTAATTTATTATTTTAAAATATTGGAGCAGTATCTTTGAAATATTTTGTAAATTTATGTAGTATACACCCTTGGAATCCCATATTTAGACGATAATGTTGGAAATCGCGATAGTCCTGTCTATTTTTGTAAGATCCTTAAATCAGTTTTCAATATTTATGAATCTATGAATGAATATTTAACTTCAATTTTCAGCCATAACTATCGGCGTAAGGATTCTTGGTCCAGTAATGGGATTTATTTTAGGATCTTTCACTACGAGATTATATATTTATCCTCTCATGAATCCTGGCTATGATCCATCTAATCCTCATTGGTTAGGTCAGTCAACTATAAATTCAATATTCACAAAACGTTCCTTTAATTTCCATGAATTTCAGGTGCTTGGTGGCTGGGAATGTTAATTATAAGTGTGCTACTCTTCATTATTTCCATTTTTCTTTCGGGATTTCCAAAAGCTCTAAAATTACCAAAGACTCCATTAGAAGATGGAATAGTCGAAGAACTTTCACCGGAAATGCTGAAATCTGATGCTCCGAAATCGGATGTAGCAGATATGAGTAAAAGGTGTGGTGATGATGGAGAAATTGTCAATGGAAACATTACTGAAGCCCAGAAACTTTGTGCTGTTGAAGATAGTAGAACGATTGAGACTGAGCCAGAAGAGCCCGCTGAAGTTACAGTAGTCAATATTAGTAATAGTAGACCTTCTCTTAGGAATTTTCCGGCAGCTATTAAAAAATTACTTCTCAACAGTAAGTAATATATTGAATATATTTATTTAATTTTTATAATTATTAATTTATTCTCCAGGGATTCTCATTCTAAGGACACTTTCAAGTGTTTTTCATTTGCTTCCAATCAGTGGACTTTACACATTCCTACCAAAATATTTGGAATCACAATTCCAATTAACAGCAGCAGTTGCAGCTTTGCTTACTGGAATCCTAGGTATGACTTTCATTTTATATTTCTTAGAAAATTGATACAAGATTTTGGGTTTTAGGAATTCTGGTGATGGGGATAGGAATTTTAGGAAGTGGTTGGTTTATACGTAAATGGCTCCCAAGTGCAAAGGGACTGGCACTTTGGGTTGCTTTCAGTGCTTTGATCTACAGTCTCGGTATGTTTGGTCTCGTTTTCGTGGGTTGTGATGGGAATCAAGTAGTTGGTGGGGCAGATCATGTTGATGCCGGAGGGTAAGTATATTTTTCATATAATTGATTATAATAAAATTCACTCTAATTATTTTGAAATATTAGGATACCTTGTCAACCGTGTCATTGCAGTGAGACGAAATACATGCCATTGTGTGGCTCTGACAACATTTTGTATGTTTCACCTTGTCATGCTGGATGTACTGTTTCAACATTCAATGGAACTGCAGAGGTAAGAATTTTTTAAGTAAATTCTATAAGTTATTTTATAATTGAATATAATTTACAGTACACAAATTGTACATGTATTGATAATGCTCCACATACGGCAATACCTTCACTCTGTCCACTTAATTGTTCCCATTCAAATCTTGTAATCTATTTCGTTATTTTCATAACAATCGTCCTAATTCACTCAACAAGGTATGCTTATTATATTTTCTCAAATTCAAAGTATAATTAAAGTAATATTTATTTTACAGTGAAGTAGGATCAATGCTTTTGACATTACGTTGTGTTGATAAACAGGATAAAGCAATGGCATTAGGATTAGTTCAATTTTCAATTGGTCTATTTGGAAATGTTCCATGTCCAATTTTGTATGGATGGTTAGTTGATAGAAACTGTTCCCTTTGGGGAAAAGACTGTAATATGAACAGTGAGAATTGTTGGCTTTATGACAATCGTGGATTTCGAGAAGTTTTTCATGGTAAACGCAAAAAAAATTTCTTCTGACTTTTATAATTTTGATTGATATTTTAGGAACTACGGCAGCTCTTATGTTCATTGGGTGTTTAATTGATCTTGTAATTTACTTTTTGGCAGACGATATTCGTTTCGAATGAAAAATTGACAATGACCAAAGAATTAAAAATTTACGAGTGTGATAGTTAAAATAATACGTTTTCAATGCAAATGCAACAGAGCTTTTTCTATGTGTTTACTTTATGTGACTTAATCAATGCTTTAAATTAAGAATATTATAATAATAATATATTATAATTATTTTGTTCTATATTTTAATATTAATAAAAACAAAACAAATCAGGATTATCATTATAATAAATAAATATTATCTAAAATTAAATTAAACAGAATTATAATTTGCATTGTTGTGTTTTTTGGCAGATGATAAAGCAGACTTTTTTGACTTTTTTAGAATAAAAATTGAGAAAAGAGAGCAAGAATTGTTAGTTTTAGTTTGAGATTTTACAATTTTTAAAAATAAGATTGTCTAAATTAAAATAACTAGGATTGGTTATTAGTGGGAGAGCCACCAGTCTTCCTCAAATTAATAACGAACACATTTCAATTTTATCTTCTACTCATAATTTCATCTATGCTAAATCCAAGTTTACTATTCGTTGTAGTTGTAGACTGTTTATTAATTGTAGACCCACCCCCTGACTCTGAAGAAGTAGTCACCACAGAAGAAGTAATTGGTTCAGGCTCAGTAAAACTTTCAGATTCTTCATCATCAATACCTCCACCTACTACATCAATTTCATCTTCTTCCGCTATACTATGGGTGAGGAGATGTCTCCTGAGATCACAATTTCTACGGAATACTTTGTTACAATTTGGACATTCGTATGGTTTTAAATCTGTATGAGTGAGAAGGTGGGTTTTAAGATTGGATCGTTGATTGAAACTTCTACTGCAAACTGGACATTTATGAGGTGATTCATCAAGATGGAGGATCTTGTGAACTGCAAGGGTGCGTGATTGACAAAATCCCTTTCCACAATCCGTGCATTTGAATGGCTTCTCTTTGGAATGAATATATCTAAAAAAAAATATTAAAAATCACTTACTTTTTTTTACTCAAAGTGAAAAATAATTTTGTAAAAATTCAAATACTTTACCTGTGATCTCTAAGATGATCTTGTCTCCTGAATGCTTTTCCACAGATATCACAGCTATATGGTCTCTCATCCGTGTGCGTCCTTTCATGTATGAGTAGATTGTAGCTTTTAGTAAATTGACGTTGACAATATTTACATATGAATTGTTTCTTAGGACGTGATGATGGTCTTGGAATATTTTGTGGAAGTGATGCTGATGTTGATGATGGAGGATTGGTTCCAGATGGATTTAAATATCCATAGTATAGGTAATGAAGTTTTTCAGTTTCCATAACTGCAGAGAGAGAAGGTGGAGGTGGTGGTGGTGGAGCGAGTAAACTTGAGGAATGGGGATGGTGGAACGCTGAAACATGAGAGGTCCCACCAGGACTTGTTATTGGAAACATTTTATTAAAATCTTTAAAGTATATTAAAACAAAACACAAGAACTAAAAATAATCCACCGCTTTAAAAAATGAAGGAGTCTGAGGATGCTTCCTTCGGAATGTTACTCCAGAATTCCTTTGTTCTTTTGGAATTCCAGTTCTTAGTGTCCTAATTCCAAACGGAAGGATGAATGATGGAAAAACAATGAATCCTCGTGTTTATTGTGATTTGACTTAAACTTGATTATAATTATTGTTGTTAATTTGTCTTGGGGTTATAATTTAATATATAAGAATGTAATTAATTATGGTAGGTATCTTTTTGAGATGTGAGTAGTAAAGTAAGTAGTTTTGTGGTTGGGTCGGTTGGCCTTGATGAATTGTTTCTTTAGGTTTTGAATCTTCATAAGAAGGGGATGAAGAACTGAAGAAGCTGAGAAGAAGCCAATTGGAGATCCATTTGAGAAGATGAGAAAATGCACCTGTGATACCTGATGGATACCCCCTCGCATACCAAAGTGTTTTTTTGTTCTGTCCGTAGCTCCTGGGTAAAAGGTTGTTTTTTTATGATCATCCGAAGAGAGCACAGGTAGCATTCCTTCTTTTCATATAATGGCAAGTAGCCCAAAAGCTACCAACTAAGAATTGAATAAGAAGCCACAAGGAAATCAAAAAACGGGGAACCAACCAACCACACCTAATCCTCTTCATCTTCAACATATTCTACTATACATCAGATCAACCAGAACAATGGATCACAATATTATAATACTTAAAGGGTCCTCTTCTACACTTCCCCACCCATCGTAATGACCACGACGTCATCTCTTACAAAAATATATTTTAAAAATAAATCCAACCAATCCAAATTATCTAATTGAAAAAAGGTTGTTGAACTTAACTTTAAATTCTAAAATCTAAATTAAATGCAATAAAACAATTAAGTTAAATGTTAATTTATTCAGTTCGAATTAACGAATCACAGCAAAGGCTACTATTACAGCATTTACTTTAGTACCTCTCAACACATTTTTCTAATGTATTTAATTAATATTTTATTGTAGAAAATAATGACACACTGTGTTGACTTATAAATTTAATTTAACTTATT
>JAQGCN010001206.1:0-10992 GCA_034699725.1 Friesea truncata | reverse complement strand
TTTAATCCTCCTGATTTTAATACTGTAGTTTTTAATTCAATTTATGATATGTCTCATTTACCAATTGAAAATCAAACAGAAGAAAAATACGAAAATAAGGCTAAAAATAATTAATGTTTAATTTATACAGTATCTGCTATGTGACATACTAAAAACAATAATACTAATAAAAAGAAAACAAATACGCATAAGATCAATTACAATAAACCCTATTAATGAGGGAAGTAGCAAAGTAGCGAAAGCTACACTGTCCGTCTGTCAAGTGTTACTAAATTCTTTTATTGAATTAGGACTCATCAGTGCAATTTTCAAAATTAAATGAGTTATATTCCTAATTTTGAAAGTTGCACATATAAATCCTAAGTGCAAAACAATTTGATCAAAATGTCTGCAACATAACGTATTGTACCATTTCTTCCTATTTTGAACTTAATGTATTACATGGTTCATTTCTTTGTTTTGTATTCTAATTTATGTGTTTGTGACTTTTATTGTGTATTTCAAACCAATTCTCCCATAACCCTGGTATTCCAGCAGCAAATAGAATATTTAAATTTTTATGAATACTTTTAGAATCCTAGGCCCATAATTTTTTTGTATAAGCCCGAAATCGGGCTCTTAAGGTTGTTCAATGTGGAATATGTTCAATAATAAATTTAACTTTAAACTTAACTTTTAATAATAAATAATATTTTTTTAAAAAAACCATTAGTATCCGTTTACTTGGAATAAATATTTAAATACTCACTAAAAGACGCACGTGTCTTCTGATACTGCTTAACTTCAGCCTTCTTAAAAAACGAATATTTTATTAATTACTTTTTACTCAAAGTTACAAGAAAAAACACTTTATAATAAAGGGAGGAATTTTGTATTTATTCAATTAGTATTGATTAGTAAAATTAAAATGCGTATTAAAACAAACGAAGTGTATTAGTATCTCTTTACTTTGCTTTTAACTATTATTCTTTCAATTTTTAAGTTTGTTACATAAAATGGATTTAACTCACTTACAAGAATTTTGTTTATTTGGTAATATGTTAGGAATTTCTCCATTTATTCTTAAAAGAAATAAATATTATTGGGAATGGAATTGGAAAATTTCAAAAATAATATTAGGAATAAATACAATTAGTGTTATATTTAGTGTCGTATTTCTTATTTTATTTGTTTACGCCATTTACGATAATATACAAACTCCCTTTGCAGTAGCAATTTACACCGCTATTTTCATCATTTTCACAATAGGTATCTATTCCCAATTCTTAATTTTTAATAAGCAGAAAGGAATAAGAAATAATTTTAACCAGACATTATCCTTTGCTTTCAAATCTGGTATGTTCATAACAAATTTTCATTGTATTAATATTGTAACTAACCTAATATGCATTTTTAAATATAGGTATTAAGTTTACAGAAAAGGACATACTAACATTAATATTAATTCTTCACTGGTTTAAATATTCTGTAATCATGCTATTTTTTTTCGTTCCAATATTTTGGTTCGTAGCTATTACAACTGAATTTCCTGGGACAATTCTATTTGTGCAATCACTTGATTGCATTATCAACCACCATAATTTATCCATTTTCATATTAATATTATTGTTTGGATTTACTTTTGCAATACAGGTATATTGGAATTTCTTTACTGTGTTGCTTTGTTTCGCCCAAATTTACATCGTATCTATAATAAAAATGTAATTTGTAGATTTAATTTCTTTTTTTTAGACCAAAGGACAATACTAAATTTCAAATGCAAGATAGAAAAAATCAACTTTTATATCGTAAACTACGGATATTCTTTATAACTGGAAATGATATTTTCAAATATTTTATTGCTATTGCTTATTTCGGTGGTATTATTGTAATTATTTGTATGACTTTTAGTCTTGCAATAAGTCTTCATAATGTAAATAAGTTAACATGGATATTTGTACTTTCCTTAGACATAATAATTTATGTAGCATTTTCCATTGCAATTAATAAAATGCTTCGAGTCAAAATTGCAAGCGAACATTACATTTTATCTTTCACTAGATCTATTTACATATTAAATAATGTAGACAAATACTTTTACAGATCTTGTAGGACAATCGAGGTTAATATTGTAGGTTTATTTACAATATCTTCAAGGGAATTTTGCATACAAACGATTTTAAATGTGATTTTCAAAACCGTAATTGATCTTGTCCTAGCATATAGATAAAAAAATTTAATTGAAGTTATATATAAGGGCTTTTGTGTGCACTTTGGCAAATTAATGTAAGATATGCAATTAATAGTTTATAGTCTGAAACTAAGTTTAGATATTTCGCACCTAATGCTCACAACTCAACTCAATACATGTACATAATTTAAATATTAAAGAAAAATAATTCGAAATTAAATGAGTTATATTCCTCATTTTGCTGCAACATTTAACGTTAGTGCCATTTTTCTTAATTTTGAACTTAATGTATTACATGGTAATTCATTTCTTTGTTTTGAATTCTAATTATGTGTTTGTGACTTTATTTTTATGAATACTTTTAGTATCCTAGGCCCATAAATTTTGTGTATGAGCCCGAAAACGGGCTATTAAGGTTGTTCAATGTGGAATATGTTCAATAAAAATTTAATAATAAATAATATTTTTCAAAAAAAACCATTAGTATCCGTTTACTTGGAATAAATATTTAAATACATACTAAACGACGCCCATGTGCTCTAAAATTACTTACGCCTTCTTTTAAAAAACGAGTATTTTATTAAATATTTTTACTTAAAGCTACATAGAAAAACACTTTATAACAAAGGAAGGCATTGTGTATATATTAAAGTAGTATTGATTAGTAAAATAAAAATTCGATTTAAAACTAACGTTGTATATTTAGTATATTTGTTGCTCCATTTTTTAGTTTACTTTCAACTATTCAGCTTGCAATTTTTAAGTTTGTTACTTAAAATGGATTTAACTCACTTAAAAGAATTTTGTTTATTTGGTAATATGTTAGGAATTTCTCCATTTATTCTTAAACGAAATAAATATTATTGGGAATGGATTTGGAAAATTTCAAAAATAATATTCGGAATAAATATAATTAATCTTATATTTAGTGTGGCTTTTCTTATTTTATTTGTGTATGCCATTTACGATAATATACAAACTCCCTTTGTAGTAGCAACTTACACCGCGGGTTTAATCGGTTTCATGTTTGGGATTTATTCTATATTCTTAAATTTTGTTGAGCAGAAAGAAATACAAACTCTTTTTAACCAGACATTATCCTTTGCTTACAAATCTGGTATGTTCATAACAAATTCCTATTGTATTAATTAACTATTCTAATATGCATTTGTAAATACAGATATTAACTTCAAAGAAAATGACATACTAACATTAACATCACTTCTTCGTTGGTGTAAATATTCTCTAATCATAATTATAATTTCCAATCCAATATTTTGGTTCGTTGTTTTTATAACTGAATTTCCAGGGACAATTTTATTTGTGGAAATACTTGATTCAATTATTAACAACCCCAATTTATCCATTTTAATACTAATATTATTGTTTGGATTTACAATTACAATAATATTATATTGGAATTTCTTGACTATATTGTTTTGTTTCACCAACACGTATTTAATATCTTGTAACTTACAAGCAATTAAGTAAGTTATGACTTCTGTATAATAAAAATGAATGAACTTGTAGATTTAATTTGGTTTTTAGACTAACAACCAAAGGACAATACTAAATTTGAAATGCAAGATAGAAAATATCAACTTTTATATCAGAAACTGCGGATATTATTTATAAATTCAAACGACATTTTGAAATATTGGAATGCTATTGGTTATTTCGGTGGTGTTATAATAATTATTTTTCTGACTTTTAGTCTAGCAATAAGTTTTCACAATGTAAATAAGTTATGGATATTTGTACTTTCCTTAGACATAATAATTATGTAGCATTTTCCTTTGCGATTAACTATATGCTTCGTATCAAAATTGCAAGTGAAAGTTACATTTTATCTTTCACTAGACCTATTTACATATTAAATAAGGAAGACAAATATTTTTACAGATCTTGTATGACAATCAAGTTTAATATTGCAGGATTCTTTACAGTATCTTCAAGAGATTTTTGCTTACAAACGATTTTAAATGTGATTTTCAAAACAGTAATTGATCTTGTACTGACTTACAGATAAACATTTAATTTAATTTAAGTATTGCGAATGCTTAAAACTCAATACCTAATTCAAATATTAAATAAAAATTAAATTAATTTCTTTTCTTTTTTTTAGTTTTTTTTATTGTTTATATAAATTCATTTAATTTACAAAGAATTAATGCATTTACTTATACGTCTTTTAACCAATACCAATATATTTTTCGCAATAATTTTTACTTGACCAATTCTATATCGTTGCATTGAAATTAAACTTTACCAAATGAAAGTTTAAAAAAATAATGTTAAAGTGAACATTAAACTGAAGAAAAATTATTCGATATTTTGATTTTTGATATGATTAAATAGTTTATATATTTTATTTCCAAGAAAAGACAGAGTAAATTAAAACGTATTTCCACACCTAAATAAGAAAACGAAATTGTAATTTGAAAGCAATTATGAATTATAGATATATAAAAAAATATATAAGTAGTTAATTTTTTAATCAAATATTTGGAGTTAACTTCATATTTCTGTTTTTAAATGTTTCCAACATTATCACTAAAATTTCACAGAAAATAATCGCAACACTAATTGCAATACAGTAAAAGTAAATTATAAAAGCAGAATATATATTTGATTTCATTTCTAAAGGCAATGGAATTCTAGTGGAGTAACTTTGCTTTCTTACATTAATTATCATTATCTTTTCTTCAGTACATTTTGTACAATTTTTCAGAAATTTGAAAAATTCCAATCGACATCAACCTCTGCATTCCTTTATACAAATCATTATAAATTATATGGCGTGCTGTTACAATATTAAATGCTTTCAATTCAAGCTTTAAAGTATTCTTTCCTTTCTTAAATAATGACAATTGACTAGTTTTGATATTTGCATATGATATGAATTCATCTAATTTATTATACTTGTCAATGTAACCAATTCTGTCACAACTTGATAGAAATTCAAAAACATGAACAAAATTAGGGGATTCAGTTCTACCCAAAGTGGGATAAGGTGCCATAATTAAAAGGGCCTTTTGAAAAGGTAAGAAATATTTTCCACCATTGATTGTATTGTTTACTTTCATAAAAATCCCACTCACTGCGTATCGACAAGTCCATGTTAGAAGCGGTTACAATGTGCTGTAAGGCTTTTCAGGCTTCCTGTGCTGTTAATTTGTTCTATATTTGAAAATATACGTCTGAAAATACTTTCACCACATTTGTCTTTGTAGTTTGGGAGTAATGGAAACGAGTCCAACATTGCATCATAGTAAGAATACTTTTTGAATGAGCTCACTTCCTTACAAATTCTATAAATAATATCTCTGTCATCTTCAAAACAGTTGTACAGATATATTTCGTTGAATCGTGTGTATGAGTAGCCAAACTTCTCGTCAGAATTAATAAGACTAATAGCATTGTGAAAATCTTTTGAAATTATAAATATAAACCCCGTTGTTTCAGCGACTGAAGTCCATTTGGCTGTAATTGGTATTGGTGATGTTAACTCACTTACAAAGACTGCTTTATAAGCATTCACAAGTGTAACAACTGTAACTAACCAACCACTTAGAATGAGGCTGGCGTATTTGTTAAATTTTAGAAAGCTCGGAAATGTTGGGCTTACTTCAAGTGTAGCAGATATGTTAAACATAACCAGTTCTATATAGTGTCCAATAATATATAGTGTCTACTTGTGATCATACAAGGATTTTTAATTAATATTTGTGTTGAAAATGGTAAAACAATTAGCATTAACGTTATTATTACAGCCCATGTTGCCGTGTCATAAGGGTATGTATAAAACGCAAAAGACATTCTAGATCTCACACCATCACAAGTTACAAAATTAAAGTATTCAGATCCAGTTAATATAACGTATGACTCTCTGTATATGGAAAGGGTGCTGTGAAGAATATACCCCCCAATTTTTTCCATGAATTTAATATATATCTTTCTATAATATTCTCCACAGCATGGTACAAGGATTTGTGTTTGCTCGAAGCATAATGTAGAATAAATATATTTAAAGGGGTGTAAGTGTAAATTGTAGCCGAAAATTTCTTGTCTTCGCCGTCATTGGTCTTCATTGTCACGAAAATTTCTTGTCTTCGTCGTCGTTGTCACAGACTTCATTGTCACGAGAAATTTTCGCCGTCATGGTCATCGTCACTTCATATCGTGACGGTGACGACAGGCCGTCATGATTCCGTCGTCATGACGATGACAACACCCATCTCTGTGAACAACATGATGTTAAAGTTAGCATTAGCATTTTAGTTTTAAGCTCTGTGTATGTTGAAAGAAAATTAGCCAAACCAAACCAGTGTGAATTTATGATTTTACCATTTTTTAAATAACATAAATGCTTCAAAAATTATAACTTTTGAAGACAAACAGACTTTTGAATCACATTCGGTTAATAAGAAAGGGCTGGGGAAAAAAGCTATAGTGAGAAATCTAGGATCGTTTATAATAACTCCAGGTTTACATTATTAAAATTCGCTGACTATTTGAAGTAAAACATTCGGTTTATAAAAAAAAAATTAAAATTTTTTGATTGAATAGTTGCAATTTAATTTACTTTCGTTTCTTTTTACGTTTTTTCATGTGTTTATCAAAATGGTTCTGGATTCAAAAGTGTCACCTAAAACTAGGGCTTACCTAGGGGTTTATTTAGAAATTTAAAAAATTCACTACAACTTTTTGTGTATACACCACTGATGATATCATTTTTCAGTGGAACGACCATATAATAATTTTATAGCTTGTACAATATCAAATTACAAACATTATCTAAAACTCGTTTTAACTAAACAATCCAATAATAACCTAATCGAACAAAATTATTTTCTTATATGTTAGAATCTTATTGATCAGACTTCACAATGCAGCAGTCGCAGACAATAGTCCATGTCCGACATGATTATTTGGGTAAGAACTTTCTGGTACATCCCCGCAATTACTTTCGGTTGAACCAATGATCTACAAATACACCATATTGTACATTTCGATTCTGTATTATTTCTTATGTCTTACATTTTCCATTGCATTCTTGTAAATCCTTTCTCTGATTTCCTGGGTAGAGATTTTAGGATTTGAAGATTTTATGAGTGCAACAACTCCAGCGACGTGCGGAGCAGCCATACTCGTTCCACTACTTTTAACGTAGCCAGAATCAGATGAATCATCTGCAGAAAGTATATCTTCACCTGGTGCAACGATATCTAAAATAATAAAGTATAATCGTCTGAGGTCTTATAATGCTAGAAGCATATGACTTAAATTACTCGGTTTTATTTGTCCAAATACGGAAGGCCCAACGCTTGAAAAATCAGATAATTTGTTGGCAATATTTGTTGCTCCGACTGTAATAACTGCAGGATTCTGTGAATCACCAGGCGACGCTAATGTGTCACAGGACGGGCCATCATTTCCAGCTGAAAATACTATGGAAATTTCTCCAGTTTCCCATGCTTTCAAAACTTCTTCATAATATGTATTTCCGTTTCCACCTTCAGGATAACCCCTAAAATTCAAAATAAATAAAATCATATAAAGAATAGCGTATTATCTAACCATGAGTTGGATACTACATCTGGAGCCTTGCTACAATCTTCATTTGAACCATCGAACAGATGTGGACAGAGTATAAATTGTCCACATTCATTACCATGGCCCTCTTCTGCATAATCTTGCAGTTGACAAGCCATAAATTTCGCACCTAAATAAAACATGCATTCATTTTTCATTATAATATTTACAGGCAATTAAGTATTGACACAGCTATCATTACCCGGAGCCACGCCGATTCCACCCTTCCCAACTATTGTCCCCATCACATGGGTTCCGTGTCCACTCCAATCGTTTGGGGTTTCAGCGAGGTCCCCTGGTGCAAACCAGCCGAATTCTCCAAGAAAATTGTCACGTAAGGATTCATGAGTTACACTTACGCCTTATTCAAAACACATTTTTAAATTCAAACACAAAACATAGTGAGTGATTGATCATACCGGAGTCTAAAATAGCAACGACAATGCCAGTACCTGAAATAGTTTAGAAACAAAGCGGTTAACACGGCAGACTGTAATAATGAATTATAAATACATTTATTAAGTAGTGAAACTTCTGTCTGCCTTTCTGTTTGTGTGCCTGTGGACACGATTACTCAAAAACCGTAGTAGATTTTGGGAATGTTTTTTTTTTACAAATAGAAAGGACAGGTCATGAGTCAGAACGCTAGTGATTTTACAGCCTTACATGACCTTTCCTTTCGGGTCAAATAGAGGTCAATGTGTGGAAAATCATTAGTAGTTTCACTACTTGCTATTGCTTATTATATTAACCATTGATTCCTTTCTCCCATGCCTTTTGTACTTGTATTCGTTCTATTCCCCATTCGAGTGAATTTTGTACCCGTTTATATGGAACAGGATTAAACGGTGGAAACTTTTTACCCTTCAATTCTTGCCTAATTTCTAGTACATCAGGATATTCAGACAATGAATGAATTAAATCTTTGTATGCATTTTTGATAATTATTCTGTTATTAATCCAATAACTCTGATATTTGAGTGAAGTTTTTTCTGACTTAAGAAGTTGAATAGCAAATGCTTGTGTATTCGTTGCATGTGCTTTGAGAGTAGTAGCAATGGCATTTAATTTTTCAGTCCTCGAACTGAACTTTTGAATTTCGATGGATTCTAAGATTGGAATTGTAGATGGAAACGAAACGACGACGTCTGCAAAGCCATTAGTTTTCAAAGAATGTTTTAAGCTTTTAGAAACTTTTTGATAATGAATGTTTTTGCCTAAAGAAGGCAGAATAGTAGCCAGAAGAGCTAGTGATAGAACCAATATCTTGAACATGGCTGTTGTTTTACTTACAAACTAATATACTAATGCGAATATTCGATCGTATTTATATCAGTGGTTAAAGCTTGATAAAGAACCAATTTTAGAGTTACTTCCGTAGTTTAAAATTTATCAATTACTGTTTTAACTCAACAGTTTAGATATGTCACTCAATTTTATGAAATTTTGCAATGATTTTAATTTTCTAATCACATTACAATGGAACTCATCCACCAAAGGCTCTCCTAAACTATTCACTTGACATAAGTAATAAACTCATGTTAAATAAAATCCAACTTTGTACTTCGGTCAATTTACCATCTCCAACACTTAATCTCTGAATGTAATCGTAAACTACTAATCACTTCGTATGTTTTTCCCACAATTCAGTACATGATTCTTATCTGGTCTAAATACAAAAAGTACCTCCTAGAAGATGTGGAAAAAATTGTTCGGAAATCTGCTAATTTCGTTGTATTATTGACATGCATAGATCCAGTGCGTAATGAACTAATTAATGATCTCCTGTGGCTACTACCCTATCGTCTAGCTAAATTCGTAACAACGATTGAAGCAAAAATCCAATTACTTAAAGATTAGCGTATTTCTTTACATATGTTTAACAACAATTTTTCTAACTAACTAAAATTACTTGATAAGATTTATGGTTTCAAGCATTACTGATGCTTCTTTGTAGCAGAAGTGTATGGATTTTGTAGCAGTAAGATATGGAAATTATGGAAACTATTTTTAAACACATAAATCTAAGAATGAATATAATAAAGAGATAAATTTAAATTCCCCTAATAATAAATGAAACACCCCTAATCTTTCTAATCTTTTTTCCCTAACTTAACATTATTCTTATGGCTGTTAGGTAAAAAAGTTTAGGGGTGTTTCATTTATTATTAGGGGAATTTAATTCGTACCCTATAATAAATATAAGTAACAGAACTAAAGTTCCAATGACATCATAACAGTGAAATTGAATGTAATTAAGATTTCGAGCCGAGGATCGAAGATGGTTTGCGCCTGTAAAGATTTTTTTATAATTAATTTTATAAGATTATGAACCATTGCCTTCCTTCATATTTTGTGTGTATACCTTTATGTCGTATAACATAGTCCAAAAAACTGCTCGTTCCAAAGGTGTTTCTGATTGGTCAAGGAATTATTAACGAAAGTTATTTAATTCTTTTCATGTAACTAAAATTTATAATTTATAATTATTGAAAACAAAAAGCTTAAAATTCGAATTATATGAAACCTTGTGTTATATATGAGCGTTTGTATTTTATTGTTCAGGGTTTCCTGTGTAAGTTTTTGTAATTCTAAAGTCTGGGCCCAACCCTGTGATTCTGAATTAGCCATATTCATAACTTGGTCACTGAAAAATGGAATTCCAAGTATAGAGGCACGCCGTGATTAGGGTTGCTGATAATTAAACAGCGGCAAAATATTTTTTATAAACTTTTTCAATTTTAATCCTATGACCCTCAACTCTCGGATCACCACGGATCATGAGGTCAGGGGTCAAATATTTAAAAATATTTTTAAATAATATTAAATATTTGAGGTATACGTAAATATAAAATATTTATGTAAATATTTGACCGTTTTGTTTATGTAAATATTATATTTTTTATCCCAAAAAATGATAATTTTGACCCTTTTAGCACGAAAAAACGCTTTTTCTTAAATTATTTAAAAATTTTAGCAAAAGCTAAAAAAATTTTTTTTTAGAATAGACTGTAAATGTCATGAATGGGATTTCTATGCAAGAATTCGGAATATTTTTTTATGAAAAAAACTTTAAATTGTGAGCCTCTTTGGTAAAATCCACGGTTGCATTTTACCAAAGAGGCTTTCTAAGCCTTTTTTCAAAGAAAAAAATTCGAGCTTTGTCTAAAGTTTTTGAAAAATTCCACAAAAAAAGTTATCATGACATTCGAATTTCTTCAATGGTC
>JAQGCN010001205.1:0-11008 GCA_034699725.1 Friesea truncata | reverse complement strand
GTTGGGTACTTAGAACCTTAACCTACCCAACTAAAATTTCTACCTGCATTTTCCAAAAACTTACCATCATCACTTTTGCTTGCATACCATTATCATCATCATCAGCCTACCTTAGCCTGTGGAATGAGTGGATCTTAAATTCTAAGGGAGCAAAGGCTCTCTTCATATTATGTAATAACGTGAAAAAAGGAAGATAAGTACTCCCACATCTGCCTCCCGATTCATTTACCACCCTGCAGGATAAGAGAATTGACGTAGACCCATGAGCGGTCCTCATCTCTACTTGGATTTTATTTTACCCCGTAAAGTAGTCAGGGGCACAATCCACACAAAAAAGGAAGAAACACAAAATTTTTTGGTAAGAGTAATAGAGTTTGCGCTGGTACGGATGGTCAGTAGGATTTTAGTCTGAGCCTTGTGTGGAGTCCAGGCTCTATCTTCGCCCACAACTCCTTTCGCTTAGACGTTCCTTCTTTGGGGTCATCTCATATTTGCTCTTTGAGTGAAAGCACTTTCTCCACTCAAACAAAACTCACTCTTCGTGTCAATCATTTCTTCAAAATCAGTCATTCAAATCCAATTTTTATCGTGCAATGAAATAACATTAAAAAGTTATATTAAAAACTTGAGAGATTTTCTACTCCTGGAAAACCGGAAGTGAAAGTTCAAAAGTCTTTCACCAAGTGACAATTCCTCTTAAACTCTTTTACATTTTTTCTCCCGTGTTAATCCTATGTGTGTGAAGAAACCAGAGAGAGCTTCACATGGTTATTTTTGGTTTGTCAACGATTGAGCACGAGGAGCCATTAGACTTTTCAGCCCGTGGTATGAAAAGAGTCATAGATCACCGTTCCGGGACTCAAATTTCTCCAGCTATCCATCATCACCAATTCCAAAACAATAACAATGCCAATTCCAACAATAATAGACATCTTCTCTCCCCAAACGATAAAACAAGCAGCAGTTCAAGCAGTTCCAGCCCAAAATCCAGTAGCAGTAGTAGCAAATTAGCCCGTTTATCATCATCACATCTCCTAATGAATAACAATAAGCATCACAGTAGTAGTAAGAATAAGAATCTAAATAACAATAATAGCACAAACCACAACAATAATATCAACAATCATCTCAATATTCTTAATCATCCGAATATGCTACTCTCTCGTCTCATATTGCCCACAACGGCTACTGGCAACACATCACCAAATTCATCTGCCCATGTCCCAAGGTCGACGTCTTCAATCAACGGTGGGGGTGGAGATAGTAGCAGCGAGCAGTCTTCTCCAATTCATCTCCATAATCGTTTAAACCACCACCATCCCCACCGTCATCACCACAATGATGACTCTTCGGATGAAGATGAGGAACCCAGAGATTTTAGAGGTGAGGACTTAAAACCATCCATTGTTTCCGCTTGAATAACGTTTTTAATCAATATCCTATTGTAACCTCCTACGCAAAATTGGGGAAATTTTTTTGATTGCTACCTTTTACACGGTAGGAGGGCAAAGGTTCGGGTCACTCTTAAGCTGGACAATGGGTGTTGTATTGTCCTTTGGATTAGATATGCTCCTATTATGCTCTATTGAGAAGACGCAAGTAGAAGCAGCAGTATTTTTGGGTTTTATTATCATAATTTTTCATCCCACGCATGAAAAGAATAGGAAATCCTAAATTTGGTTAGGTAAACAGTAATACAGTGAGTAGTGATGGTGCTAGGGTTCGAATTTTCTCAATTGAGTTGAAAGTTCCATGATTCAAGGGACGGAGCTTGACAAAACTGTGAAAAGTTTTCCCTACTTCATGGATTATTATTACGTAAAATAAGAGATAGATGCAAAAGAAAGGAAGGGCTCCTTTCCCCTAATTTTCATCCCATTCAAATTTTAACGTGGGTGGAAGTATTAAAGGGACCTTTGAAAATGAAGAAAGAATAGAACTTATTTTTGGGGTTGAATCCAATGAAATATTCAAGTTTTATGAAAAAAAGGAAGAGTTTCTCTGTCCTCATAAACTCATCTTGGAAATTGGAAATGGGTTCTGTACTCCCACACAAAAGCCCCAATTTTCAAAGTTAGTAGATCTATACATGCAAGCATCATCCTTTCATATTGTTAAACCTGCTAGCATTAAGACCACCGTACACATTTCCCTGACCAACCCCAAAGTACCCTCCAGTGGGGCTTTCTTTTGTCTTCTCGCCATCATTTACGAAGCTTGAACACCAAAGCAGGAATAGAAATATTCTCGCCTTATTAGTGATTTCATCCCTTTTGTTCTTATCTTATAAAGTGCATTTTAACATTTTCATTTTCAAAATTCTAAATTAGGACGCTCCTGTAGAGACGCTTAAAACTCAACGCCTTGTCAACTTTTTAAAGACTTGTTCTGAGATGCACTTGAACTGGTTTTGTTTTGTTTTTTTTAATAAGGGTTCAGACCTTGGGTTAGGTACTACTGAAATATTTTCAAAAAATCTTTCTATGAAATCTTTTCCATTTGGATTCTCTCCTGCATATTTTCAGAAGAAACCTTGAGTCCTATTATCCTTCTCATGACAGCTGGATCTGCTCCAAATATAATCAACACTTAAAACTAGAAGCAGCCGCTCTTATATAACAAGTTAGTAATCAGGAGTTAAAAATATTCCATTGGAAATTTTTAATGTAATTAAGTAAAGTTTAAAAAAATGATGATAAAATTTTCAAGAGCTTTATAATAAATTATTATTTTTACAACCTTACATTAAAAGTGTTTATCTCCCATAGTCTTATTTTAGTACTTAAAGTAAAATGGATCTTCCTTGTAAAGAAACAGATTGGAGATAGTCTTTGGAACTTAAATATTGAAATAATATTAGACCCTTTCTTAACCTTTCTGCATTTGGCTTAGGGATATATTTTTTGGAAGGAAGTTGAAAACAAATACCTTCTTTTCGGATGGATGGAAGATGGAAAGGGAAATTTTTCTTAAGATGGATGGTAGAGGTGGATCTTTGTTGGATTGCTGCTTTTTTAAGAAAAAAAAAATCTTGTTATATGATGATGTAAAATGTAAATGTAAGAAAAGGGATTTTTTAAGAAAAAGAGTTTTTCAAAAAAGGGACCCTAGTAAAGACCTTGACCGCATCTCACGCAACCATTTTTCTTTAAAAAAAAGTTCCCCTTGTTATATTATTTCTTGTAATAGTTGAGCAAAACTTAAAGAAAAGGCAAACAAAATAAGGGATTCGAGAATCTTATTTATTCCTTTCCTGGATGATTTGCGAGTTTCCTCTTCCCTTTCATCTTCGTTTTAATCCTGACTCATTCTTTCTCCTTGTGGAGTCTTTTAAAGACGATACTTCCCAAAGGAAAGGAAATTGATAAAAATACAATTCCAAAAAAGCTATCTTATAAAAGAGAAAACTGAATATTCAAAGTAAACAAATTTAAACATGGTCGTCAACTTTCTAGTTGAGATTTAATTTAAAAATTCCTATTCAGAGTATTTATAAAACTTTGAAGAAAAAACGAATAAGTTCTTGAGTTCCAATTTTGAAGATAAAATAAAATACTGAAAATAATGTTAAACACAGAGAAAAGAGTTGAAGTATTACATACATTACAGGTCCAATTCCTCTAGAAAACGAACGAATCCTTTGATCTTTCCCTTTTTTACCCCATTTTCAAAGTAGAAAAGAAGAGAGTTCTGTTATCTTTTTCTATTGAACTTCCCCAATTTCAATTCAACATGCAGCGTAGGATTAGACAGACAGCCCATGATTCTTTCTTATGCTAAGTTTCCGTGGGAGAAATAAAATGTGTTCTAATGCTTGCTTGCTTGATTTTTTTTGCTGAATTTACATTATTTCTCTCTGAATGTGATTGATTACACTTTTCCCATTTTTGGGGAAACTTATTTGCTTTCATTTACTCTGAAAAGGCTCTTAAGGCCTCTTCTAAGCCTTATTCGTGCACACTTTGAAAAGTGTGCGTGTATGTAAATGGATTTGGATGATTCGTGTATACGTAGTTTAGTAATAGTTAGTTGAGTTGTATGGAAACATTATCAACTACAACAAAAAATCAGGAGGGTTGTTTTAGTTTTTTAAGAAACTTGTAATTTTGTTGTAATTGGACCATTTTTCCAGTTTACTTATTTAAAAATAATCAAACAAGAGATCATGCATATACAAAAAAGCTCAAATCAAAAAGGCACCGATTTTAATAGTAATGTGCATTGCAAAATATAAATTATACCAATTTCATGTTAAAAAGCTACCTCGAAATCCAACAAATCTACTTGATGTTTTCTCATGGATTCCAAAGATTTCATGTCTTAATACCAAGGATGACTGATTTCCTACGCAGTCCTTGTTTATCACTCACTTTTCATAATAAGGGTCCTCATTAACTTTAAACTGCTTTCATGAAATTTTTATGTTTGCACGAAATGTAGCAAATAAAGTTATTACAACACAAAAATGAATGCAAAGAATCAAGCTTGGATATTTTAGTTAAATTTTGTAATTATTTTTGGAGTTCATTTCATTTAAATCAAATCTCTGTTGGTATTCTTATAAATATGTATTGGTATCTTTTGAATAATGCAATGGAGGGCTTGAGAAATTACTTTTGGGTGAAAAAGGGGTTAGCCTTGACATGACGTGACATCGTGGAGGCGTGGTAGTCAAGGGGTGTTGAATAGAAGAGAAGGGAAAGGGTTCCTGTCCCTATTTAAATATTCGGAGTGGAATCTTTAGAAACAAAGTATTTTTCTATTTTTACATGTATTTAGCCGTTAATATGATTTTGTATATTTCAAGGGTGAGACCCCATGCTAAGCGAACAGATTGCTTTCGATCCTTAAGGGCTGCATGGTGGAGATGAATAATTGGAAAATTATACTCACTAAAGAAATTCAAAACTATGATTGAGTTTGTTAGAAGCGTACCCTAAATTTTTAAAAAATTTATAATCATGAAAATGTAAATGATTAAACTCAATTTAAGTATTTTTTGTTTTAAAAGCTAAAATAGAAAAAAAATATGGTGTGATCTCATATGATTACGATTATGCAGATTTGATTATTACAACCTATTATTATTCATAATATGAGCAATTGTGTATTCATAGAATAAGGAGAGAACTCACTTCGTATTACGTATACGTTGTAATTCCTCACTTTAATGTTATGTAAATAAGATTTTCTTTGATACAAATCTTTCAGATCAAAAGGTTAACATGGTTCATATGTGATCCGGATGTTGATATTAAATATGAGAAATAATAGTAAAACTGAGGATTATCTTATGAGGTTTGAGAATATTAACTTGAAACCTTATCGAAATATTTGACATGACGTAAAGTAAAGGAGAAAGCTGAATATCTTTCTTCGGATTTTTTCTTCTTTTTTCTCATTGTTTTTGTCATCCCATTTCATTTTCCGTATCTTTCAATGATTTTCTCCCCTCTTTTCTTCACAAATAGGGGAATGGACCCTATTTCATCAAGAGTAATAGAAATAAATATTTCCTTGCTGAATTCTCTGCATCACTTCGCCTTTGGTCATCAAAATGACCTAATGCATAAAATAATAAACTCCTTTTTAAATTGAAAGCTCCTTTCGTTCCAACAACAACGGTTTAGCTTTCATGTTTACTAATGATCTAATAACATTTCGATTGGGTACTATACTTAAAAAATTTTGCTCAGGAATACTTCCTTATAAATTAAAAAATTTCATATATGGATTACGTTAATAATTTATACTAAATATTTGCTATTCATTTCTTTCCTTCACAATTGCTTATACGGGAAGTTAATAGTAAATGACCTGTGACTGACTAGGCAATGTAGTGATGATTCTGTACAGAAAATTCAGCAGAATCTGAAAAAAGGCTGATCAATCCCTAAAGTTGAGTCATCAAAATTTGGTTGACTTTCTCCTTAATCCCGCTGCGCCTTTTCCCTATCCTGGGAAAAATGTTATAATCAAATCTTTTTGGACATTCGTATTCATCCATGCATATTATATGGGAGTGAAAGTAGGGAGAGATGCATTTTGTAACTCCAGCAGTAGTAGTCAGCTTCCTTATTACACATCACCCACCCTCCGGGTAGTATGTAGTAGTAAAAGTAGGAAACATAATTCCGACCTTAATATACGTAATGTAATAATGTTATTCCAATTTCCAAGAAGAATGTTTCCGTTGCTATTCTTTTGTTTTCCCCTTATCAAAAACTTTTTTATCCTCTAGAGGAAACTCTAGAAAACAAACAATAAAATCTAGAATAAAAATATAATTTAGGAAAACATAATTCAATTCCTTGTAATAAGTATTGCAAAGATTCCAACGAAGAAATTTACAAACCATGTTACCATGTTTGTTAAGCAACTTCTGTAGGAAATAGAACTCATATTGGAAAAGATGTAGTGAAAGGGTTGAGTTTTTTAAAAGTGTTTATAGACATCGTCTATAAATAAATGAATACATGATGTGAGACGTTTACATAAACGCCTGAGCATATCAATGAAAGGGTTGGTATTCCACCAATGAAAGGAGGGGAGTTGACGATTGTATAAAAACTTTAAAATTCAAAGCCTAAAAAGAGATCCACCCGGTTGGATCAATATGTAAATCCCAACCTCCTTTGCATAGAAACGACGTATAAATTGAGAGAAAAGAGAAAGTTTTTCAACACCTTTTCTAAACTGGCGCATGGAAACATACACTCAACTCCACCCCGATTTGAAACTCCATCCGGTTCGTTGAATCTTAAACCACAATGGTTTGTATAGAAGAACAAAAACATGGATCTAAAAAAAATATGAATATGAATACTACGCGTAGTCTATTGAAATAGAAAGAAGAGAAAAAACATGAGTGAAAGAAATGAAAAAAGAAACGAGCGGATGACCATGCGCCTTCTTTTGTCTTCTCTTCTTCAATCTGACAGATCCGAAGGAGAGCACGGGCCCGGAGGTATCCGATTAAATTGATATGCAATGAGCCTAGAATTTCAAAGGAAAGGGTTGAGGGTCCAATATAAAAAATAAGGGTCCTGAGTGAGAATGAAGAACCTTGAATCCCTTCAGTCAGCACACGTGAGCTCCTCGCGTCTATTCTAATGTTTATGTCCTATCAATAATCTTCTTTATTCACGTCCATTTTCAAGACTACTAAAAAATAAGTCCTGTTTCAAAGAATGGGTGGACGTACGTCTGTACTCTTGAAAGCATTCCCGGTTGAATGTTATGATTGATAAGGGAGATTGAAATGTTTGTATTGAAAACATGATGATGAGGAATTGAAAGAATCAAGTGGAGGAGGGGGTGATGGGTTAGTTCAATGTACTCTCTATGTTCAATGATTTCAAAGAGAAATGGGAATAAACTACTTTGAAGTTATTATACGTGAGTTATATCTTCTTGACAAGATTTGAGAATAAATTATCATAACTACTGTATTATTTTCTTTAAAATAATCCTGTTCATAAGTTGTCTAATATTACGAGAGGTTGTTATGCGTGTTATGCTTACAATTTTAGTGTTTAAAATAAGGAATGTGTGGAAATTTTTATATTTCACTAAACAAACTTTAGGAGAAAGCAAACAGAAGAAAATCAATTTCTCTCGATTATTTGAGGCAAAGTGTGTTTTTGGGGTGAAAAGGAGTAGTTTAGGGATATGGAGTTTCTGGTTTGCATCGGACAAAGTCGGGTAGAGGTAAGCCATGCCATGACTGGTATGGTGGGTCCCTTTTCCAGGTTTTCTTCTCTTGTCACAATCACATACGCCCGTGTTGACAACGACGCGGAGAAAGTTCTCTCACATTATTACATTAAGAGACTTTCATTCTACACGTATAAGAATAGGGAAAAAATTGTGGTAGTGACCAATGAGATCATTTTTTTTCTTTCTTTTCTTCTTTTGCCTAAAAGCACCCCGTCACTTCCAGATGTTGCCTCAGAAGATATTTTTTCTCTTTTTGAGTTTCCTTGTGTGACTGTAGTAGTATGGTATGAAGTATTGCATACCACTTTCACTAGGAATACGAATAGAGTAGAATTTTTATGGGAGAACTTCTTAAGGAAATCCGTTAGTTGCTCCTTCACATGCACCTCCTAACTTTCTTCACAAACCTCCAAAAGAGAAAGCTCCAATTTTTCTTTTGCCCTTTTTCTCAAATTCAATCTTTATTCCTTTATTGCATTACACAAACAATTTTTTTCTATTTCCGTAAATTCAGAATATTAAACCCCGGAGATGTTTTCTTAAGAGACCGGGATGAAGTCGAGGAGATTTTTCCGGTCCTCTTTTCTCAATTTTGTTATTCATACATCCGAAGGCTAAAAAGTCAATCTTTATATAATTTCCGCTACATTTTCTATTACTCAAATACTAATAAAAACTGGGATGGACTAAATTTTAGCAACGACGTCGATGTTGCTAAGTTTTCTATAAGAAGTGTTTCATGTAAATTGGTCCTAATGCGTCCAACCACCACAACAGTAAGTTGCATTATAAAACACGCAACTTATGAATCCCTTACCACTGGAAAATTATTCTAAAACACACATGAATATTACACTCAAACAGAAACAAATTCAGCTCATAATTTTTGTCCACTTTGTTTTCTTTTGATGTATTGTTGTTGAGTTTGAGAGACATGCAATCTAGCATGACGCTGATATCATAGAATGTATATAATACATTCTGTACATTACGAGAATATTATAAATTATTGTACAGAAAAGAAGGCGGAAGAAGAGACGATAATAACATAATGCAAACATCCACAATTTTCTCCCCGAATATTATGGATATAAGGAACTATTACTCCAATAATTTTCCAAACAACTTCGTTTTCAAAAAAACGAAGTAGTTCACTTAAATATTTCAGTTTTGGATATTTCATTCCGAAGAAAATGCTTTAATAATAAAATATGTCTACAATTACGACACAAGTCTGAGGAAGCGTTTTTATTATTCACTTCGTTCAAATAATCTTAGGACTGAATAAGTAAACAAGAAATTGTAGGCAATCTAAGCAAAGTACAATTTACGTAATCTAGAAAGATTATAGTCTCTTACAAAAATGCTCTTTCTTAGGATCAAATACACCCCAACAAACAAGTCATGAATAAAAGTAATAAGTTCTTTAGAAATAAGAACACAATACACTGTTTACGTATAACAACAAAGAGCAAATTCTGTCATCATAAATTCATGATAATTTTTAAAGGACTACGGCAGAAATTCTGCAAAAAGTTTTCCGAGATCAAAATAAAGTTTCCATAAGATTACGTCATGAAGGAACTAACGTAAAGAATATCATTCCAATACTATATGAGCATCATTTAAAAAAATTTCTTTATCATATCAGTAGTTAAATATTGCTTTGTTGGCTCTAAGGCACAGCAAGCAGAATAGGCAGTTGTCCCATCTCCATTTTTCGGACGAGTCATCATAAAATACACAAATAATGTAATAATATCTTCAAAAATATTCTTTGATTTCCGTGTATCCGGTAGACCCATAGTGAAGACTACATGGACTCTGCATTATCATTCAGCTGGGGGTGCTTTGTGAAAGAAAAGCTTTCCTTTTTATTTATAATAGTTTTTCGGTGTAAACGTACCATTACCAATTTTCCAAACTCGATAAAACATCTCTAATCATGATTATTATTCCACTCTTTTTCGACTTTGAAATAGAAAGAAATTGTAGCTTCTAATTAAAATTAATGGAAATTTTCTCCAACAATAAAAGAAAACTGAAATATGACTCATCTTTGCTTTGTCTTTTCAGCTAGCAATCTTTATTTTTGAAATTGAAGGAAAGGAATCTTTCGAATAAATTTGGTAGAATTTTTATTTATGATGACTGAATGTTTGAATAAGAAAGGTTTATGATTTCAATTTTCATGCTCTAAATCTATAGGAAAAAGGTCAAAATCAGAAAGGATTGACGAGATCGATGTTATTTTGATAATGGAGCTAGCACATGGTGGGGGCATAACTTTTTTATATTAACTGGTATTCCTGAAATCTTTTGTATAAAAAGGCCTCTTTCTAAATCGTTACAAGTGTGAAGTCACCGTAATTAATGAATGAATCTCATATGCTGAGCTGAGCTACTGGATCCTGCAAAAATTTATCCAGTATAAATCAAAGGGTTGTTACTCAATTTTTGTTCGTTGAAAACAAAGAATCAACCCCGTCATCACCGCATAAAAATAAAAAGCCACCTTTGCTTTCACTTTTAGAAAACAATAATTTCATATTCTTTTGAAAGGATAAAAAATTAGTTATGGATGAGAATTTTGATTCTGATTTGAAAATTCATGTTTCCATAGGCTAGTATTGTAGTAAGTTCGGATGATAATAATAATATTTTTAAATCAGACTCACAGCTGGTAATATCCGAATACATATGTAAAAAGTCCCATCAAGTCATCCCCGTGTATTAAACACACCCTGAACTGAGGAGACATGATGTACGATCGGGCCTCTTTTTTGTTACCCCTTTTTTTGACATGAGAGTGTGCCTCATATAAAAAAAACTTCAACCCTTTCCTCGCACTTGGATTTTGATATTATTTTCTTTCACTTTCAATACACTTACGTAACTCCGCCTATGTGATATTTTATATCTGGTTAATATCAACCTTGATAGGCTAAAGTGAGTGAGTAAAAGTTGAGGTCAGTAGATAATCTTTTCTCCTCAGGTTTCAATTTTCTCCAATCATCTTCGTTTCTTCTGATTTCATACATTACGTAATTTCAGAGAAACTAAAGATTTCCGTCAATATTATCATCATCATGTAAAACTTATTTCTTTCCATATTTTCTATTTCCCGTTTTTCTTTTTGAAAGGTTTTGATGATGAGGTTTTCTTATATTCGTCTTCTTTACATGGGAAAGTTTTTCTTGTGAACGGAAGTCTTATTTTGTCATTGGGTGAAGAAATAAATTGAGAAAAAAATCTATTTGAGAAAACTTGAGTGGTTTCTTCTTACTTC
>JAQGCN010001204.1:0-11013 GCA_034699725.1 Friesea truncata | reverse complement strand
ATGTGATGATGATGACAAGGGAAGGTCAAAGATGACGATGACAAAAGTCATCGTCATCTTGATGATGCCCAAGTCTGTTTTACACACTTTAACTTGAAATGTTAAGAAAGAGAAAGCAAGAAAGCCACGCCAAATCATAACTAATTTATTCTTTTTCTTTCCTCGTTGATTAAAAATGTAATTAATTGTTATGTATATTATGTGCTTACTATACTATATAAGATTTTCTAAATTATTTTTTATTTAATGCGGATAAATAATTGAGCGTTGTTGATTAATCGATTTTAAAATCTTGTAGAGTACAAATGATAATTGATGATTGATGCTGTTCATAATTTTGGCATGAAAGATGTTGTAAAGACGCCTGGCAATTAAGAAGCTTTTGTTTGATAGATTGAAAAAAGTAATTGCGTAATCAAATTACTTTTCTTAATCTCCAAAGTTTTCAATCTCTTCCCACAACAACAGCAAGCAGTTCTTTTAATATCTTTCTTAACAATTTTTCTTCAGTTCCTCCAGCAGCCCCTAGCCCAAGCCCCTGCCCTGCCCGTCGTCCTGATTTTTAGGTCTTGCATAATAGCCTTTCTTTAGCTAATATTTAAGGCACAAGATACAAGAAGAGACGTGTGACGTGCCTATTTGGTAACTTAAAGATACGCGTCCAACTATAATAATCTATATATTTGGTTCTTTTTATAACACCGGTCCTCGGATTAGGTCATTCCATGGCATCTCTTCTCTTTCGATCATCAGCTGAGGCAGCTTCTAGAATATATTCCCATAAATTTACATTATTGTCTCGAAGAATGGCTTCTAGTTTTTTAATAAATGATCCTAAGTATTCGTTTTTAAAGGAACTTGGACTTCAAGAACAGAATCATGGAGTCTACGATGGAACATGGCATGGGTCAGGTGAGGTTAGTCAAACACAAAATTTTAATCTAATTTATTTTTCTAAAATAAATTTGGATTCTCATATAGGTTGTAACATCCATTTGTCCAGCAAACGGCAAGCCTATCGCTCAAGTCAAACAAGGAACAATCCAGGAATACAACAATGCTGTTGAGAAAACGCTTGAGGCTTGGCAAGTATGGGCTGATGTTCCTGCTCCAAAACGTGGAGAAATTGTTAGACAGATTGGAGATGCCCTTAGACAAAAGTTAGAACCACTTGGGAAACTAGTGTCAATGGAAATGGGAAAAATTGTACCAGAAGGAATTGGCGAAGTCCAGGAGTATGTTGATATTTGTGATTATGCTACTGGACTTTCAAGGTTTAAAATTCTATAATTTACAAGTAAAAGGAAAGAGCTTTGAAGATTTTTTCATTTTATTTCTAGAATGATCGAAGGAAAAATTCTTCCATCAGAGCGTCCTGGTCATGTCCTTATGGAAAACTGGAATCCACTTGGAGCTATTGGTATTATTTCCGCTTTCAATTTTCCTGTTGCAGTCTTTGGATGGAACAACGCCCTTGCCATGGTCTGTGGAAATACCATGCTCTGGAAAGGAGCACCGTCTACTTCCCTTTGCTCAGTTGCTACAACGAAAGTTGTTGCGAAAGGTTGGTTTAAAAATTCAAACATAATAATAATTTATTCATTTATTCTTTTGCGTCAGTACTTGAAAAAAATGGGATACCTGGTGCTGTTTCCGCACTTTGTTGCGGCGGAGCAGATATTGGTTCTGCTATGGCAGCAGATAAACGATTGTCACTTGTTTCATTTACTGGAAGCACTCATGTTGGAAACAAAGTAAAAATCAATAGGTTTTCTAACAATTTTTATTTCCTGAATTGGATTAGATGTTTAGAAAGGTGAAGAACTGTTTGTTTACAATGTACTATTTTCTAATTTTGTAGGTTGGAGTCACTGTGCAAGCTCGATTTGGAAAATCATTATTAGAATTGGGAGGAAACAATGCAATAATTGTGTCTGATGATGCTGATTTAGATATGGTTGTACGTGCTACAGTTTTTGCATGTGCTGGGACCGCAGGCCAAAGATGTACAACTACAAGAAGGCTCATTCTTCATGAGAAAGTTAGATTACATTAATAAATTTTGTCTAAATTGAAAGATTTTAATCGAAAATACATTTCTTGGGGATTAGGTCCATGATGAAGTTGTGCAGCGATTAGTAAAAGGTTACGAGCAAATAATGAAAAGAGTTGGAGATCCTATTGATGCTAACACAATTTACGGGCCTATGCACAGTCAAACTGGTGTTAATAATTACCTAACCACTGTAGAAGAGGCCAAAAAGCTTGGAGGAAAGGTTGAATTCGGTGGAAAGGTAAGTTTTAATAACATCCATTTTCTATTTGAGATTATTTATATAACACTTCCACTAATATTTCATAGGCAATAAACAGGGAGGGATTCTTCGTAGAGCCAACTATAATCACTGGTCTACCTCATAATTCTCCAGTCGTATTGAAAGAAACATTTGCTCCAATTGTCTACGTCCTAAAGGCTAAAAGTGTTGACGAGGCTATAAAATGGAACAATAGTGTGGACCAAGGTCTCTCTTCCAGCATATTTACTCAAAATATTTCTAAAGTGTTCCAAGTAAGATTAGATTATGAATTGTCTTAATGAATGGAAACTTAAAATTAATATTTTATTGTAGTGGCTTGGACCAAAGGGATCTGATTGTGGGATAGTCAATGTAAATATACCAACAAGTGGGGCGGAAATAGGTGGTGCTTTTGGAGGAGAGAAACATACTGGTGGTGGCAGAGAATCAGGATCAGACTCATGGAAACAATACATGCGAAGATCCACCATCACCATAAACTATTCCAAGGAACTTCCTCTCGCACAGGGAATTAAGTTCGAATAATGAATGAGCTTATATTAATTGTTCGAAAACATAATAAAAATTCTTATATTGGTCAACAATCTAACAATTAAAAACTTAATTTGTTTTCAGCCGTTAGTTTAAAATTCCTTTTTTGTTGTCCTATGCTGGAAATTCCCTACAATTAATTTTAATTCTCACACTTACATCTTTACTGCAACATCAGTCCATGTCACATCACAAACAAGTTGTTTGCTCTTAATAATTAATTAATTACTATAAGTTACTTGCGATTACGATAAATTCCTTGTGCATTTAAGTTGGAACAGAAAGTGAAGCACTTGTTCAACAACTTGTTTCCTCCATTCATTCAATTAATAACTTTCTCTTTAAGAAAGTAATGCAATGCAATACCTTTTCCTTAAAATAATAATTCAAACTGTTTTTTTTTTCGTTTTAGTTTTTAGGTTTTTTAAAAATTATTTTAAAATTTCTATTTTTGTAACTAAAATTATTTTTTTGAGAATTAATTTATTTTGAATAAAAATTTATTAAAATTTGTAATATAATTGATTTAATGAGGCTAATATTTTAATATTGCTCAATAAATGACTAAGTAGAAATACACTACAATTATTATTAGTAATTGTATACATACAATATTACATAATATAATAATACAAGCATATCAAACATAAAAAAGTTAGATCTGATTAATTTTCATTATTTAAACTTCCAATTAAATTTTTTGTCTCCTGAAGATGATGATCTCCGAGAGTTCTTATATAAATAAATAATTAAATAGGATGTGAATCGATATAGTCGGGTCATAGTTTGCTTCAATAGAAAATTCCTTCTATTGAATCCTTTTTTTTTCTCCCATCGTATCGCCATTATTGTATTTGTGACATACTTCTTTGTATACTGATTATAAAATTATTTTCAAAATCTGTTGGATTAAAAACTAGCAAAAAGGTTTTCTTCACCTAAACCAGCTTAACTGGTAATTTATATAACACTTAGAAATCTAGTCTTTAAAATCAATTACGCATTACTACGCATAAATTATTACGCATAAACGCATTACTAAAACTTGAAATATTTAATTTTATAACTTTTATTTATTTATTTTAATTCAAACAAAACACTGGAAGAATATTTCTGTTAAATTAATATATTCTTTTAAAAATCCATGAAAGTATCAATACTAAATTAATATAATACAATTAGTTTTAATAAGATAATATCAACTATTTTTCTTTTGTTTTTGTGAATAATACAAACATACTTTTGATACATCATTTGGATTTTGTGCAACATATCCAAAATCTCTAGTTGCTTTATCGTTGCTAAAATAATGAGTAACTGCAGTTTTATAAATTTCAGCAGGAGTAAATAAAGGATAGAATTCCCAAATTCGATGTAAAAGAAAGTGAAGAAATAATAAAAAATATGTCCCAAACCACACCAAAAACATTGGGACATTATTACGTGTACTAACTCCATGACCTAAGGATTTTATAATTGGACTAAAATAATCAAAAGGGTTAATTGCAACCCCGTCGGATATGAAATATGCTTGTCCGCCTAATAAATCAGGTTTTGTTATAAGTCCTTTAGCTGCTTTTATATGTGCTTGTACGATATTTTCGATACCAGCAAATTGGCTCAAAGGGGTTCCATATCCAAATCGTAGCCGAAACATGTACCAAATGTTGACAATACGAGGAAGATGTCGTTTTTCTTTGGGTCCAATTACACCACCAAGACGAAGTGAGCAAGTCCTTAGATAAGTATTTTCCAGTTCTGTTTTATATGTCTTCTTTCCATCTGCTACTAAAACTAATTGCTCTAAACAAAATACAACAATTTATTAATATAATGTATAACTTTTTAATTTTCTTCTTACCTGCTATAGATTTAGTTCGAGAATAATGATCAACGAAACGATAAAGCGGAAAATACGGGAGAGTTTCATCTCCATTACGAATTTCCTCTCCTCCAAAGACAACATTAAATGTTGATGTATATACCAATCCTTTAGCACCGACTGCTGTAGCTGCTGCAATTACGTTTTTCGTTCCTTGAATATTGATTTTTTCCGTTTTAGCATAATGAAGTTGTTCTGGTCCAGACATACCGTAGGATACTAACAACGAAAAAAATGTTTAGAATTATTAAAATATGGTTCAATTAATAAGTTTTTTTTACCACAATGTATCACTACATCTGCTCCCAACATGGCCTTCGTCAAGTCAACTTCTGATAGAATATCTCCTTTGACAAATTTTAAATTGAATTTATTATTAACAAATCCTTCCAACGCTTCCGCATCTTCGATCCACTCTTCATGTGGATAAGATAAATCAAAAATAACAACTTCTTCACCCTCTTGAATAAGAGTCACCGCTATATGAAAACCTACGTAACCTTTAAAAGACAAAAAATAAGTTAATTTTTGATTAATTTTAATTTTAATTTTAATTAAAAACCTCCGCCTCCGATTATTGCGTAGAGCATTTTGTTAAATAATTTGAAGGAATTTCTTATATACACAAAAGCGATCTTTGAGTAATAATAATTTGTAACTTTAATTCTGAAGATAAGAAAATTGTGACAGAGCTTATATAAGAATTAAAATGTTATTGAGTTGTATTAAGTTCACAAGGTTATTTACTTTAGTTGAGTGTATTATGTTAAGGTACGTAATAAAATAATTATTACTGTGGGAAATTCATGAAAAACGACTTTGTGGGACTACAGTACAACAACAACTAAGAATATGGAAATGGAATTTTGAATGGATGGTATATTAGTTTGGTATGGGTCAAAGTATAAGATACGCAAAGAGTTAAAATGATGATGACTCTGAGATTTAGAATATGTTGCTGAAACATGGATTTCCCAATTGAAGAAAAAAAATTCATGGATATAATATGAATAAAGTTTAGAGTAAACACACACACAACTTAATTCACTTAAGTAATTATTTCCCTCTTTTTTGTGTTTTGTATTAAAAATTTCTATTCCTCTTAATTGAATATATATGAAAAGTATTAAAAAGAATAATAAGGATATTTTATTCTTTATTTTGTTTCCCATTTTATAATTAAAGTTAACTTTTACCTAATTAAAATAAGTACAATAATCAGTGGTATATATGAAATAAATAGTCACGAAAACTATATTAATCAACAAAAGCAAAACTCAATTTGATTAATAAAAATATCACAAAGGACGCAATTTTCAATTGTAGCGTTAACCAAAAACCCCAACTAGAAAAATAAGAGTCACCCAATTACCATCATTCAACCAGCAACAAAAAAATTACATTAATTCAATAATTATTAATGCTAGCACAAACAATGTGAATTTAAAAAATTATTCAGATGGAATGGAACTTAAGAGCATTGTGTTAAGACACAAACAAAGCAAATTAAAATCACAAATAGCTACACAAAGATTACTTAAATCACATTTTTTAAAATACCCCCTTTTGATTTGTTTAATACTTTTACCTTGTTTTATCATCATTAATCAATTTCATTATCATAAGCTTACTCATCGAGGCATCGTGGTTGTTGGTGGTTTTCAATATTATTGTAGTAGGGGTAGGCGTAAGTGGACAGTTAGTTTTGTTTCTGTTTAGTATTTGGTATTGGATATGACTGGTTATAAGTTTGATTTGAGATGAGATCTATTGGAAGTGTTCCTTTTCGAGGAAACCCTGACAAGAACGCTTGGCTTGCTCGTAGATACTGCGAAAGTTTTTATCATCATTGTCCTAAAACCAATAACGAAATATAAAATACGAAAATTGTAAAAATATATTTGAATTAATTTTGTTTAGTTGAAGTTTTACATAATAAGGGTCGCGAATATCGCCATCGATTGAGTTTTGAGAGTCGTACATTCCAAGAGGACAGATTTTCCCAGTAAAATCTTTGGGACTTCTTTTATTCAAGTCCTCCACGTTCTTTGCATCCATTCCAAGCATATAATGGAAGTCATAGAAATCTTCATCAGTGAGCTGAAATAAATAATTTTTATTTAAAACTATTTGCAAATTAAATTAAAATATAAACAACTTACAATTCGACTTTTATGGGAGTAATTAGAGATTCCATTTATTTTTAAAAATTTCATGCAGCGAGAATCCGGATCTTCACCGTTGTGCCATTTTTCCAAAGAACAGCTATCAATCTACAAAAGGAAAGTATGAATTTTTATTCAAAAAAAATTATTCTTGATTTTTTGCTTCAATAATACTTTACCTTCCACTCGTTAGCATCTTTTCGATGTTTCAACATATTTCTAAAGATTCCTTCAGCAAGTGGGGATCGACATATATTACCTAAAGAAAGAAAAAGTACATTAATAAATCGAACAGAATTTGATATTTTGCTTCATTAATTAACTATTATGTTGGCTTCTAATATTCTAAAACAGTAATCCACAAACATAAATAAACTAATCACCAGCAAGGATTATACCGTATGGATAGACAATTATTAACGATTACAATGGCTAATTTCAGCATAGTAGTGGTAAGCTTACTTAACTTACCAAACTTAAGTACCTAGCCAATAATAGGGCGAGCATTGTTGAACAGACCCGCATGTATGAACTGACTAACCTAATCATCTATTAGCTAAAGGAACTTATACAACTAACTGAACTAAAAGATCAAAAAAATATTGAAAATATAGAAAGTTAAATACTTACCCACGGAAACGAATAAAACAGACTTCTTTTTATCGATGATCTGACAGGCGTCTCCTCCGGCAGTACTCATTATTAAATATCTTAGCAGTGAAACACCCTGCCGTTGATTGGTAGGAATTAAGATAGTTGATAGTCACAACAGAGATCAACTTTAATTTGTTAAAAATTGAGAAAGAAAGAAATGTCAACTCACTCAACTCAATTCCACTTTTGGCTCTTCTTCTTAAAAGTTGAGTTTTCCCTCTTTTTGATTTATTGATAAATTTTGTTAAGTTTAGTGGATAAAAGAAGTAAAATTTCCTTGGTAATAAGAATAATAAATAATTAAAGTATAAATAATTAATAAAAATCAAAGTCTTCTTAATCTTCTAGCAAAACTAATAAATGAATCATATTACAGTTTCAAATTTTTTTAAAAGAAATGTTTAGTTTTTTTTATACACAGATTTTTATTAATTACATCCATTATGATTTTCATGTTAACTAATAAAACTAAATTATTATTCAGATTAAAAAAATTGGTTCAGAATGATAAGGAAACTTAGTATCATCAATTTAAAGAACTTACTTTAACAGAGTTAATTTTGTTAACAACAAAATTGCTTTCTTTTAGTAAAGAGAACACCAATATAATAATAATATTTCCATCATGGTACCTTTTCTAAACCCAAACCCGGATTAATTAAATGAGCATTTCTTCTCTAACTACTAAATAACACCTAAATCAATTAATTAATCTTTGAGTTTAACTCGAAAAGATTACGAACAATATTCCAGCAGCTAATTAAAATTAAGGCAGGGAAAACAAAGAGCAATTACAAAAAAAAAGTTTAGAAAGTAAAGTAGAAAGTAAAAACAAGAAAAAGCTCGGTAAGTTGCTTTCTGTTTTAGTTAATATTTAAATTAAATTCAGCCTATTTATTAATTTTGCAAAAAAATTTTTTATAGAAATTAGTTGTAGATTTAAATTACTCGTGTCATCATCATATGCCTGCAATGATGCTGTTCATCTTTAATCCAAAGATCCTCAAAATTGAAAGATTAAATTATATAGGAATTATAATTATAATATTAATTTCGTTTGCTCTCTTTTTGCCCAGATTTAATTAATTTTCAGTTAATAATCCCAAAAAAACTTTGAAATTCAATGATAGTTTAGGTTATTTATTGTTTTCTTAAAGCCAAAAAATTTGTAAAAAATGTTACACCTGAATGTAATTCAGATATGAAAGGTCTAACCTCCTTGGGAGGAGATTGCACAAAAACTTTATCCACACAACACACAGTGAGGACACTCATCACGAGTCATATTAAAAAAGTTATGAAAAGTTTTTAAGAGGAACATTTTTACACTCAAAAATTAGATACTGTAGTTTATTAGACATTAGTTTCTATTATTAGACTAATGGCTGACAACAGTCAGTCGGGGGTGAGTTGTAAGGCAGAGATTCGATTCAATAAAAGTAGCATTGAACATCCTTATAATGGTGCAGATGCGATTTCGATCTCATATAAACGAAACGATTTCTAAACGAAAAGAAGCAGCGGAAGCCGCCGCAACAGCATTCATAATCTTTCTTTCTTCATAAATATTATTTATGAAGAAACCTTGCGGAAACACATCAGAGTCTTAAATACACCTGAATTTATGGTTGGTGTGTTTGTAAGAACGTACGGAATTGCTTTATCAGACTATTTTTAGGTCACCAATGAAAACGGACGAGTGATTTTAAGTAAAACATGAATCTAGAATAATTATTTTATTGATTAATCGAAGTATCAAAAATCTATTTAGCTGTCTTGCATGCTGTGGATGATTCTTCTAGTGATGAATCATACAACATTGACACCTTGGAGCCAGTTTGAAAATATATCCAGAGCAAGATCCCTCATACACGATATGCAAGATCAGTAGAACCAATTACAAAAATGGTCCTGATGCTGCAGCCAGGGAAGTTGCCGCATACACTGACCCCACGTGGTCAGAAGTAAGAAATGCTTTCGTTACCTCTTTCTGCAGAAAATAGCAGAAAGAGGAAGCAATAAATTAAATTTTATCTTGAAGGAAAATGGATAGTGAGAGCGTTGACGCTTTTATCCAAGTTTTTACAAAAAGATTAAACACGTATGACGCTAAAATGACAGAAAGCGACAGAATTCGTTATTTGTCGTTCCTGCAAATCATCTTGCAATTTGCTTGCAAAATAACCCCACCACTGTCGAGGAATTTGCAAAAAATTATAGGAATCAGGAGTATATTGACACATTAATTCATAAAAGAGATGATTCCATTTTTGCAGTAAAAAGCATTGAAATCGCTCAAGAAGCGGCTATAAATGCAATAGCATCAGTAGCATCAACCATTACATCTGGCAAAAAGAAGAGTTTAATAACTTTGCATCCCCTTCAAGGTTTAACAACCCGTTGGTAGACTGACAATCTGCCAATTAAGGAAGCATGCCGACCATCCTTGTAACAAGGAGAATTTGGGATGCTGTCGGACTTTTACGTTTACGACCCCACACATAATTATGCTTTAACAAGCATTCAAAATACGTTTTAACGCATTTAAGTTAACATACGAACGATGATAATATTTTAACTCAAGATTAACACTGGATAAAAATAAATGATTGCAAGAAAGAGAGCAAGGTTACAGAAACGTATCCCAAATCGAGACTCGTTATCTCAATTCAAACCAATTTAGTGTTTTGAGCAAATGTAATAAGAAAATGTAATCTGATTTCAAGGGAACAAGGCGGTCCTTATTTTGAAATACACCAATCATTTATTATTTAACTAATTTTTGGCAGGTTTTGATTTTTATCATTACCTATCACAATATTGATGGGTCAATTACAAATGGACCGACAACAAAGTAACCAACTACAACTAGGGCAGCAACAACGCAGGTCACCAGGGTATGGCACAGTACAACAACAAGGCCAAGAACAGCAATGGGCACAATGACGAGGACAAGTACAACAATGGGTACAACCCCAAGGCCAAGGACGACAACGAGGTCAACTACAACAACGGGGTCAACTTCAACGATTAGGTCAACTCCAACGAGTAGGTCAATTACTAAGAAATTGGAACAGAATGGCAACGCATCCGTACAAACAGAACAAATAGCTTCTACCGCAACTGAAAATCTCAGCCCTGTTTGTCCTTATGAGAGTAAAGCATCAGAAGATGACATTGAAAACACTTTAAACGCAACAACTTCACATTCCAACATAAGGTGCCGTCTTCACCAATGGGGTTATGCAGGGCATTTTTTAACGAATTTTCAACAAAATACATATCGGCATGTTCTCGAGTAAGTTGTATGCCTTTTATTTACAGTTAAAATTTCTTATATTAAATAAAAATTAGTTTGGCCAAAAAATATCGGAAAGATGATGGGGAGTTTTTTGAGATGACGTTAGACCCAATAGTTGTTAATCTAAAAGATAACGAAAGTTCTGAAAACGAATCAGAATCA
>JAQGCN010001203.1:0-11019 GCA_034699725.1 Friesea truncata | reverse complement strand
GTATCAAATTATTTAGAGAAAAGTACTTTAAAATATAAGATATGTGACTTGACTTGGTATATTGAAACAGTGTGCATGTAAGACTCATCATTATATTTTGCAAAATGTAATGGATCTCAAAAACTAATATTTCTCGAAAACGGCCTGTAGGATATTTATAATTTTGGTATTAAGTTATTCAGAAAAAAGTACTTTAAAATATAAGATATGTGACAATACTTGGTATATTAAAGTGCATCTAAGACTCATCCCTATATTTTCCAAAACAAGATGGATTTCAATACTGAAACTAATATTTCTCGAAAATGTAGAATATTTATAATTTTGGTATCAAATTATTCAAAAAAAGGTAAATTTTTAAGTCGATTTTTATCAAAATTCCGAGAGAAAAGAATTGAATTTATTATGGTTATTTTCTGGAATATTTTTTTATTTTTGTATAAAAGCCTGAAATCGGCTTCTAATTATGTTAAATTATTAAGATTATATATTGTAAAACAGCAAGATTTTACTAATGAAGTTCTTGTTATGTTGGGACTGTCCACTGTCGAAGCTTCAAATGTTTTATTTTATTCTTACGAAAAATGTTAATGTTTTTAAATGCTCGCAGACAGATTCGCTTAGTCTTCCTTATTGCATGATTGTTGATGTACAATACAATACTGAGAATTATATTTTGTATAGAAATATTTTGATTAAGCTAATCAGCTTTTGTGTCTCTTAAATTGGATCAACTAGTCTTAAAGTTTTCCATTCACTATTCACTGGAAGGTCAAACTGATAAATATAAGTTAAAGAAGAACGAGAAAAGGGAAGTAAAATATAAATGATAACAACGCAATGGTCTTATAAGTTTGGTGATTCTTTTAACAGTGATGCGTTGGGAATTAATAGAAAATTCTTGAAAAAATGATTCCATTTTTTCTTATTTTATGCCTTACTTTCGTAAAAACCGGAGAATGTCAACAATTAGTTTGTGAAAATCGGAGCCCTGAGGGTCATTCGGCACAAAAGCGGCCGGGTGATGGGACATTTGAAATTGAAATCGTTGGAAAGGAAGCCAATAATTTAAAATTTGTTCCAAATGGAGTCTATACAGGTTTGGCCTCATTTGTCCAATCGTAGGGAATTCATGAAATAAATTAACTATTTTTTACAGTTACAATCAAAGGGCTAAAGACGCGTTACAGTACCAAAAAATTTCTCGAATTTTTATTGGTCACCGAATCCGAGAAAATGGCAATGATGGGTGGTAGTGGGCTTATTACTACTGGAATCTTCCACATTGTGGATGAAAGTCTTTCTCGTTTCAGCGACATTTGTCCTGATGGAGTCACAAACTCTAATTTAAGACCAAAGAGTGAAATATCTATCCTATGGACTGCACCATCCATACTCGTGGCTAGCTGTATTACTTTTAAGTACGCTTGTGAAATCAAATTATTCCCATGAGTATATTACTGATAGATTATAACTAATTATGTTTTTAGAGCTACTGTTGTTGAGCGACCTCATATGTGGTACATGGATGAAGGTGGGTTATCAAAAACGCTTTGTCCTTTTACACCTCCTCCTCCACCAACTACTACAACTCCACGCCCAGTAACATCTCAACAGCCAATCACAAATCAAAAATCTTCAACAAAATGTTGCGCTTGTGATGAAGCGAAATATGACGTGAGTTTATTTTAACTTATGTCTGGAACATTGGGAATGTTTTTTCCTGTATAATTTCAGGTAACGTTTGAAGGGATTTGGTCAAAGGAAACTCATCCTAAAGATTTTCCTGAGAACAAGTGGCTTCTCCATTTCAGCGATATAATTGGAGCATCTCATTCAGATCAATTCTACTTCTGGGAGACTGGTAAATTGGCAACTGAAGGAATTAAACATGTAGCAGAATGGGGTGCTACAAGAGTTCTTGAAAATGAACTCAAAGCAAAAGTAAGTTTAATTTTTAATCCAAACCATTGCTTTTGCACGAATTCGAAAAAAATTATTGGATGGATTTTCATTAAAAACAATATGCCTATTTTTGAAACATGTTAAATTTTGTTTGTAAATGAACAATTTTTTTCTAAACATTCCCCAAAAAATTCATAAAGCGATATGGATTTTAAGAAACTTGCTTTCCTTTTGCATTTTACATTTTAAATTTTTTGTAAATGAACAATTTTTTTTGTTCATTTCTAAAAACTTGCATAAAATGACATTGCTTTTTAAGAACAACTTAAATTTTCTGTAAATGAACTATTTTTTCTGTTTATTTCTAAAAACTTGCATAAAATGACATTGCTTTTTAAGAACAACTTAAATTTTCTGTAAATGAACTATTTTTTCTGTTTATTTCTAAAAACTTGCGTAAAAATGACATTATGCCTGTTAAGAAAATTCCGTTAGTTTGAATAAGGTCTTTAAGTTTTAACTGTATTTAGAGCCGCCATATTAATACAATAATTAAAGCACGTGGACTATGGTACCCGAATGAACGTGGTCAAACATCAGCAGCATTTCGAGTGGACCGAAGTCGTCATCTAATGTCTTTAGTGACGATGCTTGGCCCTTCTCCTGATTGGTTCGTAGGGGTTTCCGGCTATGACCTTTGCACTTTGAACTGTTCTTGGATAGAAGAAGCGCATTTTAATCTTTATCCCTACGACGCTGGAACTGACAACGGGATTTCCTACATGGTTAGAAACATATACATGAAATAAGGTTTTCAATAATTTATTTTGTTAATCTTTTTTATAGTCTCCTAATGATCCAACTACACCTCCGGCAATTATTCGTCGTCTATCAGAATCTGAGCCAAACGATACACGATCTCCATTTTTTACAGTAACAGACGTCCCAATGGAACCCCTTGCAAAGCTCCATCTTCAGAGACAGCGAATTTACCCTAAGAGTTGTTCCAATACAGAGTTACCACCTACTGAACACCATGAAATCATTGTATCTGAAAATACGGAAGATGTGGGGAGACGTAATACTTCGACTGCTGAATGATTGTTACTAAATTTTAATCTAGTTTAAATTTTAGCTGAATGTGCCGTATCAGAATGGAGTTCTTGGAGTGACTGCTCTGGTTAGTTTTTTGTAATATTAAAATACAGCACCAAACGTTTTATATTTTGTAGTGACCTGTGGCAAGGGGCTAAGAATGCGGAAGCGTTCATATTTGATTCCATTCAAAGCTGACATGATGCGCTGCGACAGGCAGCTCGAAGAAAAGGAGATGTGTCTGGGTGTATCTCCGACTTGCAAGAATGAAGAGTGCTTATTTTTTCTTTAAAATGACATTAAAAAATATTAGCTTCTGATTGCTACATTTTAATTCTAGGGAAACCAGCGAAGAAGCTGACAGCATTTGTGCTGCCACAAGGTAATTCCTTACTTCTGAATTTTTGATATTTTAAATTAAAGAAAATCTTAATTTTTTGCAGTTGGTCTGAATGGACTCCCTGTGACAGCCAATGTGGAAAAGGAACCCGGTTTCGTAATCGTCGATACATGAATCATATGGGACGTAAGAAATGTAATTTGGAAATGACCCAAACGGAGGAATGTATGGGAAAGGATGAAGGATGCGAAATTAAAACAGTAAACACAAATAGAAGTACAAAACTAAGCTTACTGTAATTTAATGTAATTTTAGGTTGACAAGGAATGTCCTGTTACCCCTTGGTCAGATTATACACCATGCAGTGTCAACTGTGGCCCAGGATTTAGGGAAAGGACAAGATTTTTTCTCTTGTCTCCAGATTTGCCAGTTCCACCAAAATGCTTAAACGTAGAGCTTACACAAAATATTTCCTGTACTGGAGAATATGGATCATGCGAAATAAGCATGGAGGAAGCAAAAAGTATTTGCATTTTAGAAGCAGACGAAGGACCTTGTCGATTTTGGAAGAATGCATTTAGTTACAACCCACAAAAAGGCAAGCACTAGACTATTTACAACCCCATTTTCCGAGTTGTATTATATAAATGGCAAAATAATTTCTAGGAATGTGTGTACCATTACGTTATGGAGGATGTAAAGGAAACCGAAACCGATTTGACACTGAAACTGAGTGTATTAAAACTTGCGGATTCCTCAACCCTTCTCAAGGACAATCAACCAATGATCATCGAGACAATTCTACATACAGGACGACATCTGCCTATGAAGAAACTTTTACAAACACTACTACAATTGCAACAACCCTGTCGCCTACTACTGCTGCGGTTCCAATCACCATCCCCCAGGTAGAAAATATAACCGAAAGTCCAACAGAAACCACCCCAGAACCTGTGTAAGTTTTCATGAATATACTTCGGAGTTGTCATTCTAACGTTTAATATTACATTATAACGTTTAATTTACAGTGATGATGGTGACTTTTTAATAGAAGAAGACGTAGAGCCAATTGATTGCGTCGTATCAAAATTTTCTGATTGGTCAGATTGTTTAGGTGATTGTGAAGAATTGGGATACATGACACGATCTAGAGAAATTATAATAGAACCAAAAGACGGAAAGTACAAAGCTGCTAAGAAATGTCCTCGACATCTCAAGAAACGTCGAGTCTGCCGAGTTATTTGCTAAATTCTATTTTAATCCTCAATTTCTTTATTAAACACCACCAAATGGGTTTCAATTTCTACAGTGTCTAAGTTAACTATACCCAAAAGTAATGACTTAAGGAAAAGAGAACTAGAGGAATAGTCAGGAAAGTTGAAACGAGTCCAGGCGCAGATGCTTGTAAGTTAATTGTAGTTTTGTATACGGTTTGAATCGACCGTTGTACAAATTCAAGATTTTTTGTTGCTGTTGTTGCTTGAAAATAATCACAACCTCTGCATACTGGAGCACGAAGATCTATAAAAAATAAGAATAATGTTTTCCAAATTGAATTTTCAATTTGATTTGGAAATTAAAATTATAAGTGACGCTTACCTCGTGTATCGGTTAAGAGGATTGCTGGGTATGGAGGTACTGTTTCTGATTTATGATTCCAGAAGCTAGTTTGATCTGATTCGAGAAAATGTAAGTAACCTTCCCCTTGACCCCTATTGACCTCATGAATAAATTTTATTAAACGAGGTGCGACTAAACTTTCACTTGTCTTATTCTTCATTCGGGTCTCTTCCCAGTTTTCAACTATTGCATCTACAAGCTGTCGGTCTAATTCGTCACCTCTTGCAACTAGTGCTACAAAATTTCCAGAGTAATTGGTTTTCGCCATCTCCGCGTAAGCTTCAGGATAGCTCTGAAATTGAAAAGGCAAAAAATTGAGTTTACTAAAAATATAAAAACAAGAAGGAATAATTATATTTACTCTATCCATTCCGTCAACATTGATTTGTGACCTGGCCGTGTGTTGATAGTTCATCAAACTGTCTAGCACTATTACGCCTCTGAGTCCTTTTGGACGATTTACTAAATACTCTGGAAGAAATCTATTTGCAAGGAAATCAGCTCCAGTGGATGAATTTACTGGATTTCCATCAGCTCTGGCCTAAATAAATAAGTTGGATTATTTATTTAGAAAATTTTATTTATGTTTTGCAATTGATTTCTCCAAAACTTACGTATTTATTAAGAGATGTATCAGTGGCTGCAAGGATAATACTATGTTTTAAATGTAGTCTTCCACTTTGGATTTGATCGGCTAATTTTGAACCAATCACAAGTAAAGCAGCAACGCCACTTCCATTTTCTTCTGTTGGGTTCTCTTCAGTGGCATCTGTATCGTAATTTGCAAGAAGAACCAATGGCCTATCCTCATATGTTTTATTTTCTTTCTGAGCAAGTACTGCGATGTAATTTATCTGAAAAAGAAAAAATCAGTCAGGAACTGTACTGTAACTAGGATATAAAATTAATGAATTTGTTACCCCTGTAACTTGTGTATCTTTTCTTCCGATTCTGATTGTTGTTGTATATGGCTCATCATACAGAATATGACCGAATTCCTTTCCTCCAGCTCTACCAAGGATTGATGAAAACTTAAACTTCAGAAATGATTGCATTGTAGTTCGTCCTGGATTTTCACTGTAGAGTGAAACTGGGTATCGCTCATTTTCGAATGCATTACGTGAATTCTTCCCATTAAATTCTTGTGTCATCATTTTTAGAATTTCATCCAATGGAATGGAATAGTCGACATCAACGGAAGCACCGTCAGATGCCAGAATCATCAGCATCACACACATAAAAATACCTGCAGGAATCATTGAAAAATTTAAAAGGCTTCTTGCAAAGCTTTATAAAATCTTAAACCCTTGAAGAAATGGAACGATTTGTTTATTTTGACTCAAAGTAGGATTTGTTTTGAGATTCGGCTCCCCCCTCTACATAAGCCTCCAGTTTATTTCTAAATAATCAACTGAACTAACTAAACTGACTAGAGTTCTGGTTTTTGTAAAAAAAAAATAAATCAAAACAAACAAAAAATTCTTTTGAGCATCAAATTAAAAATTATCCATTATAAGTTTTTCCAAAGACACAAATGTTATCAATTTCTTTGGAATTTGATTGGTTAAACATCCGGTGGGGGCGGGTTTATATGTATGCATTGAATAAAAATATGATGTGACTGGCATTGAGATTCAAATAATAAAATATCTGAAGTGGATAATTTTTATCAAATAGAAAAATAAGAATGTGCAAATAAAACCGATTCTAATATCTTACATGTAACCAATTAACACTCCACCAATAAAAAAATTTGTCCCAATTTCTAGCGTCTCTTTTCTAAATTTCTCTAAAAGTTTAAAAACAAACTTTTCAAAGGATAAAAATGCAATTTTTCAATTACAATTTATGAAGTTTATTGAATATTTTTTTCCAAACTTTCTTTAACATCCAATATAATGTTCATTTTTCAGCTATGTCGCAAATTTCAAAAATTACAACATCAAAATTTAAAAAAAAAGAGAAATTACTTACTATTTCGAAACCAATTTGCAGCCATATTTTTAATTTTTGATTGTCTAAAATTCCAATAACGTAAACTTAGTTTGTAAATGTGTTTCTAGCAGCGTGGTCGAAACTGAAATGGAGGAAGTGTAACCAGTGATAAAAAGAACAGGAAAGATTAAAATTCAGTGTTACTTGAGTCACAGTCAATGCAAATAGAAACCGGGCTGATACAAGGTCGTTTTGACAACAAGAATCTAGTTCGCTTAGAAGGTCCTCCAGTAAGTCTGTTATTTTCGAAAGTTGGAAAAAAAATTCAAAATTGTTTTCTAATGCAAGTTGCTAAGAACGATTAACATTGAATCAAATGAAAAAAAGATCTAAAAAGATCTAAACTTTGTTTTTTTCCAACTTTTGAAAAAAGTCGAGTTACTGGAGGACCTTCTAAGCGAATTAGATTCTTTTTGTCATAACGACCTTGGGGCTGATAATTTTGGATGCCTGTGCCTGAGTTTTTAAGCCTGGATTTTTAGGTGGATATTTCACAAGTAATTGCAATGTTACGTATACAAAATACAATGGATAATTTTAACAAATCCATAATATCTATTCATTTGCTTTAGCTATACTCATTTATAAATTTAAACTATACATTAAATGATACTGAATAATTATCATGAATGAGCAGATGTAAATCATAAACAAAATTAATTTTATTAATAATTTTAAAATGTACTTTTGGTTGGTGTGATATAAATTCAAAACAAATTTTTAAGTATATGGCAATTTCTATGCTAAAATCCAATAGTCCTTGTGTAAATAAATTTCTGAAGAAAAATCAACACTCATTAATTACGTATACCTGACCATGAATCATGAAAAATGGTTCATAACTCTTCCTATTGCATCATTTCACTTTAGAAAAATAACTAATTATTGTGCACTGATGAAAATGCAGTCCAACAAGCTATATTCGGCATTATTACTATCGTATTAAAATAGTTTCGCTTCAGCATGAAGCGATTAAAAAGTTCAAGCTATTGAAGACAATTCTTTGAGTATGATTCTTTTATTTCTCGTAGCACCATCTTTTTTCAACGGTCAGATCACAAATATTTGGTCAAATTTAAATGTTTCAAATAAAGCTCTTAGATTTTTGTCATAAAATTATTTCACAGTTTGCCGTTTCTCTTCATCTCGAATTAATTGAGCCAATCTTTCCATTCCCTGCAAAAAAATAAGAAGAAATAACTAATAAATAAATAAATATTCGAGAGATGAATTCAATTAGAGCAATTCTCATAACATGAATAAAAAATCAAAGATCCTGAAACCCGAATACCGCATCATGTCGGACCATGCATCAGGGCTACTTTTTTTGGTAGCTCTCCAAGTAAAGAAATCAAACCAATCAAAGCCCACTAAATTTAATAACCAATCACACACACACAAGCATCGAATTTTGAACGAATCATCTTTAAGGTAAAAATAAAAAAGGGTAGAAAAACTTTCATTATTCTTTTCACGCACGCTATTATTACCGAAAGGCAAAAGAAATTGGTCTTAATTAAATCCAACTTTAGGAATCTTGCCAAAAAAAGATCGATTATTTCTCTAATATAAAAATTATGATGAGATTTCCAATAAGAAAAAAAATTAATGTTGGAAGTAAGAATAGGAAATAAAATGGAAAAAAAATAACTTTTGTCCGTAGCGTATTGGAGTTTTGAGTGACTTTAAAATGTGCTTGTGAAAACACTGTTTTAATCTTTATATTTCTGGTGCCTGAAATAGCCTACTTACTTAAGATTACGGATGGATTCTCACATAACATTAGAAACCAGATGCAAAATTTTCTAATCGAATAGAAACTTTACGGACCACCACCACGTTTTGAGACTAAAAATCCATGAGTGAAAAGAACGGAAAGTTTTCCTCTTCTTTTCTCTTGCAGGAGGAGAAATAAGTTATTCTCATTTTCCTTCCGCTCAACTTTCTACTTTAAAACTTCATATAAAAATTAAACATTCAAAAATCACAAAACACTAAGTTTAATTTACCAGTAAGTTTTTTCCATTTGAAAAAATACACTAAATACTTTCGCAAGTTTCGTCTGGCTCAATTTGAATAACTGTCAAAGCAGATTTTTTTAATAATTGAAAGGGTTTATCAAAACTTCTAAAATTTTCTTAAACCATCTTAATAAAATTGATTTTAATTTATATAGTAAAGACTACTAGTCAACATCAAAGAATTGATTTAAAAAATATAAATGAGATATAAAATGAGGAAAATGCAACTCATTCAAATTGCATGAAAATGCAAAGAAAGAGATTCATTGTTTATATCTGTTTATAAAGCTTTAGAGATTTTTTAAGCATAATACAAGTTAGGAAATCGGAAACCATGCTTGATTTTGTTTTAAACAAAATCTTTCATTTATGATATACGATTCTGGAAATGACATAATTTACCTTTAGGCTAAAAATTGGAATAGACCATATACTGTAACCAAATCAAAAATAACCTCTCTAGTTGACCTGGAAATGTCAGTGCGATTGAAAAAACTAAACAAATTATATGTAGTAACGAATGAAATAATTTTGAATCTTATAAAGTGAACTTCATCTTCTAAATTACATATGCATGGTATTAAATTAATTAGAGTAACCTCTTATCTCTTATTCGACTGATGTATGTATTTGATACTATACTTTTAAGATTTGATGTCAACGGTTGAGATAAAATTTGAATTTATCTGATCACTATACAATATTGCCTTAAGGGTGACTTTATGTGAATTTTATTGATTTTGTTCAAATCTTCTTCATCCATCATGTTATTAGAGTAAAAGTGGAAAATAACAGAAAGAGAGGTTTAGAGATCAGATCTTAAAATCCAGATTCCAAATCAGGATTTAAAATACAAATTCGATTTATGATTTCTCTTTTTTCTTATTTCAACGGATCTAATGTCCATTCAAATTAAAATAAATTTCCTTAATAGTAATTTTAAAATTTATAAGTTGGCTGTATACTTTAAGTAATATTATAAGTTGAATTTTATGTTGAAATTTTATGAAATGAAAAATGAAATTTATAGAATCATTAAAAGTAAAGTAAATTTATTTTACAATGTGTGTAAAGTAAAGAAAGGGTAAAAGGGGAAAGTAAGTTCGAGTGAATTTGCTTTATTTTGGTGGCCTTTGAGTGAAAGTAAGGGCCGTTGAAAATGTCTGAACTTTTCCTTCTTTTTTAGTTCTTGAGTTTTATGGATTGAAAATTGAAAAGTAGGATTTAAGATGCGCACGCATTTCTATTCTAAAAAGGAAAAGGGAAAATCACTTCTGTTTCTCATACAATACATACAGTCTGAATCTGAGTGAGCCAAAAACTACACACAAAATAACACACAAAATTAGTCTTCCAAAATATATTTAAAAATTACAATTACAAATGTCAAAAATAAATTTTTTTAATAAACATAAAGTAATAAAGGAAGTGAAAGATTAAAAATAAGGAATATTTAAAGAGAAAATAAAAAATAAAGGTAAGAGTTTCTAACTTTCTTTTTTAGAGTTTTTATTTACAGAATCCTGAGTTTTTATTGGTCCATTTCTCTCAATTCTATTCTCCACAGACTAGTAGGTTAAAATTACATTTCTCTTTTCACATTCATTCAAAATAAAAACTTTCTTTGTGAAAAAAATAAACACTTTCTCTACACAAGTATTAAATAACAATGCTAACCTTTTTCAACAATACAATCAACATGATTAAATTTTCTATACGATTAACACGATTTAGGTTTCAATTTATTAAATTTTTTCATTTTGAAAATTATTTTGCGCATTCAACCTTGGGGTCATTTATTTTTATTTTTGATTCCATGTGTGTTCTCGTCGTCATTTCTTTTGTAAGAATCTTTTGTGTAAACAATAAAGACTTGAATAAGATAGGGCGGAATCGTACTTATTAGCTTACAACGGAAAAACGCTTGACGCTTGATTGATAAGAACTTGACGCTTCTACGAGCTGTCGAATCGCACTGGGATGCCGTAGAATCGTATTGGGTCACGAGTTGGAGCGGTTTTCCGCTTTTAGCTGACGCGTCAA
>JAQGCN010001202.1:0-11019 GCA_034699725.1 Friesea truncata | reverse complement strand
CTACGTAAGAGTCTGACAGTTATATTACTTAACTAATCTCTCAAGATTATTTTAAAGAATAAACTCTTATTCTCACAGAAGCGGAAGAGGAATAAATCCAATAAAGGTAAAAGGTTAATAGTGCGGTGAGATGAGAAGAACGTTTTCACAAATGGAGGTAGACATTTATTGCAAATTCAGCGTAATGATGAGTGACAGGCGTGTGGATCCGGTGGTGCTTCTTCTACTACAGCCTCACTTTACGAAAACCACAGTCAGACATTATAAGTTTAGTGAGAGGTTTTTACTCTATTTTTAGTATTCCGGACCTACGCCATCTTTTTACTTCCGCTTCCTTTCTCTTAACATTCAAATTAAGAAAGTAAAAAAACCTATATTCAAACTTCTTAAATAAAATATTAGATGAGTAAGTGAATTCAATCTTCCAAAATTTATAATACAACTTTACTGAATGAGAACCTAAAATGCACCAGTGGACCTTAAAAATTCAATTATGGTATACAAGAAATGATTATTGAGTGAAAGTATCGCGTGCTAAGATGTTAATTCTAGATTCGATGTATACGAAATCTAATAGGTTTATTTCTTATATAAATTCATGTAATAAATTATTGATTTCATCTGATATGGAATACAGGAGGTAATTTTTCATCAGTGAACATTTTTTTTTCATTGCGAGGAGAAAGTTTGTACCTAATAGTGTTATAGTAGCTGCTCTTCAATCTTCAGTCATCTTCCTTCTCCGCCCTTTGTGATATCAAATGTAGGCCACAACGAACGAGGTATACAGTGTAGAATTCGTTTTCTATAGTAGCTGTTTATCATTTCCTGACAGGAAGAAAGGATTCGATGTGTATTTTTAGCTTGAATTCATCAAATGAATTATTAATAATTCTGCTTAATTACTAATTTCTATTTTCTGTTAAAGTTATTTTTAGGCAAAGTTTAATTTCTATCTTAGTTATTTTCTTAATTTAATTTTGATAAGATTAAAATAAATTCCCAACACACGATGGAAATTTGTTTATTAAGAAAAATAATTTATTTTTAAGCAATATCCAAAAAAGGTTAATTAACATTTGTGGTGTTGTAACTGGTAAAAGGTCTCATGACAAAAAAAGCATGACGTAATTGGACATAAGGTTACTGGATCTAGAATTTATTTTCTTGACCCTACCCTTCTTTCTCTATAACTCATAAATAACAATCAAATCTGACATACTCAAGTACTACGCTTCCAAAATCTTGTCTTTTATAATTTATGAAGGAGACCCTTCACACAATGAGTCAATGACGCAACCTACTGAAAATAGAAACAGATTTGAACTAAAATGAAAAACAAAAGAGAAAAACATTGACGATTAAATTCATTTCAAAAACACAAAAGAAGAGAAAGTCAACTTTTAACACATTTATTCCTTGTTTAATCATAGGTTTTAAATACCGATGCGACTAATTTATACATTGGTAGAAAATAAACTTTCTCTCCCTCCTACTCCTCCTCTTTAATCAAAATATTTCACGTACAAACACGAAACAAAGTAAAATAAATTTTATTAGAATTTCTGTAATAAATTACTACAGCAGTAAGCCATAGCCAGCCTCCTCCTTACTAAGCTCACGCAAGCGAAAAAAATAATGTCAAACTTTAACCTTAAAGTCACTCACTTTTTCTTTTGCTTATCTTCTTGAAGGTAAAATTTTGAAAGTTTTAAAACTTTGATTACATGGTAAGAAAGATGACAATGACTAATTATCTCTCCTGGAGATTTTACTTTGGGTAAGAAAAGACGAAGGAAAAATTAATCAAATTCAGAATTGATTAATTCATGTCTAAAGTATGGAAGATTTTAATTTAAAGACTATTAAGGAATGAAATGGAGAAATGAGACTGATATTTCTTAGAAAACTTGACAGGGAAAAGTAGAAAGGCGAATAAAGCTTGCGGTGGTGGTGAAGTCTATACCGGCTTTCTCTTACGTAAGAGCGAATATTGGACTCAAGAGATTAGAATTAAGGAGGTTAATCACTAGTGGATAATATATTTTAATGAAAGCATAAAATAGTAGTGTGTTACTTTTAGAAATAATTTATAACATGGAAAATTAATGTATGATTTTACTTAAACTCATCCATACTTCCTTCGAGAGTAAAAGTAAATTTATTATAATTTTACAAAATTAAATTAAATAAATTTTATTTAAAACAAAAACCTAAAAAGTTATATAATGACAGAAACTTGACCTAGCTGTTGTCCTCTTGTAAATTTTCATAGGTCTTTTTAGTAGTAGTAGTAGTAGTGGTTAAGGTTACTCACTCAAAATAAGATAAAGTATTCAAGATGGTATTGAATTTGTTAAATTTAGAAGCAAAACTTAATCTGCGCCTGTCTGGAGAAAGTTATCAATAATCCTTCAAAAAAGAAATCCAACGTCATGTTCCTCATTCGTTAAAAGTTTTATAGCGTAAGTTGAATGAATTTTATATACAATTTTTGATGAATAAAAATGTGAATACAATGACGACTGGTCCTGAGAGAAAGGGGGAAGAGAGATGAAGATTTTGAGTTCCGCCTCGTGGGATTTCCTCTTGACTTTCTCTCTGCTCTACTTTTTTTAGGAGAAATTTCTATTTTTAGCATCAACACGGGTCCTACCTACCTCCTCCTCCCTCAAAATCTGACACACGAGACTTTAATATCATCCTACGAATCCCTCAGAGCAAACAGGTAGACGACGAATTTAAGATGACGAAGAGGGGAATAAGGGAGAAAGTGGGGGGGGACTTATGACGCATTAAAATAGAACAGGTTGCTCTCAAATTTTTACCTTTGCTTGTTGTTGTAGTACTGTGATGTGGTGGTGGTGTCGTTTCCTTAAATTTTAAAATAAGCACGAACTTATTCTAGAAAAGATCAAAGGGAATTCCTTTCTTTTTGGAAAGCAAACTCTGGTTAATAATAGACGGAGCTTATTTTGATATAGCTCTGACTCAGAAGAAAGGAAGGATCTCCAAGTTTCGTATAGAGAAAGCTAGAGAAAGTCCTTCAAATCCACTTATAAAAATTTCTATTTAACTTAATCTCTCTTTCTTCAAGAGTTTAATTTATTTATTATTAATCTACAAAAATATTAGTAGTTAAAACTTATTAAGATCAAATTAAAGTAGGCTAAGTAGGGGAGGGATTCTAAATGGAATAAAATTAAAATTCTTTGAGTAAGGATGGAATACATTATTTATATCATACGATTTGGAATTTATAAGTTGAGAATGTCATACGGAAATCCTACCATGTTTGACCCCGTCTGTGTTCTAACTCGGAACTGCTGTAGAAGTTCTTTTTTACAGTTACTAAAAGTCTAAAACTAAAAGTATTTACTATTATACATTATTAGGAATTTTAAAAATCACTGTGAGAGGAATAATTAATGTTAATTATCATTGAAATTTAATAATTTATCAGTAGATTTATCATTAGAACGAGTGTTTCGCAAATCTGCAAGAGCTGTGTGAATTCGAAAATGAAGCCTCGACTCGAGAGGATATCCTTTGAAATCATTCCTGTAAACAAAAAAAAATTTTTTTAAATATTATTAAATAAAAGTTTTTTTCTTTTTCAAAAAATGGGTGAACTTTACTTGGCATTCTCTAGGGTGACAATAGCTTTTTCATTCTTCCCTTCTGCCCATTGAAGAATTCCCAATTCATAAGTAGCATACGGTGGTAGCCAGGTGTCATCTTTCAAGTCCTTTTGAAGAGATATAACTTTACGAAAGCACTCTTCAGAGGATCCAAATTTGCCAATGTGCCTAAGACACATCCCTTTGAGTAAGAAGAGAAGGCAAGTATTATCGTAATGAAATGGAAACCCTGTAATTTGATAAACATTGGGATTAAATTCCTAATAAAAAACAATACAATTTTCAACTTCTCACGAATATCACGCTCAACGACTTTTGTCTGGGATTCGATTAGCTTCAATAAAGAATCGAGAAGTGGAGGCTGTTTTCCAAGGATTTTAAAACCATTCCATAAGTATAGCAATTCAACAGCAGGTAGGATCAATTTCTGATCTTGAGCAAAGAATCGACTACATTTTTTTATTATAAATTTCTCCATTGGAATGGATTTTCCAGCGATACGTTGCTTCCATGACGGAATATCTCTAAGTAAAATAATAATAGAAAAAATAAATAAAGGATTTTACTCATTAAAATTCAATGAAATCATACTTACTTAACTAATTGAGAAAGCTCCCTTTTCTCTTCAGGTTCAAGCTTATCGTAAATCATGCACATAAAGGAAGCCTTTTGATACCCGTAAATAGCTTTAGACCACCGGCTCTCATGTAAAAGTAAATCCGAAAAATCTCTTGCAGAATACCAGTCTTGCTTATAACTATAAATGAAAGATAAAGGAAATGAATTCCATTGGAATTTTATTCAAGCATTGAAAATACTTACCAATGAGCCCACATTAGTTCCCAATAACTGCAACAAAATAATTGAATTAACTCTCAAAACTAACTTCAAACAACCATTGAAGCATTTTAGTTAATGAATCAGTTTTGTCAAGAGTGCAAGATACACTTTACAATAACTGTCAAATTAAGGTTAGAACCTACCATAAGTGATGAAACTGGACCCATTCAGATTGTGATTGCCATGCCTTTGTATACCAATCAATTGCTTCATCCATGTAACCTTGAACATATTCTAATCGTGCCTTGAAAAATTGAAACCAAACCCCGTTTGGATAATTCTAAAACAGTCAAATAAATAATCATCATAATACATCTGGATGATGAAATTGATGTTATACCTTAAGTTGTTCTTGTATAATTTTATCACAGAGCTCCAAATCTCCATCACCATGTCCAATAACGTAGCTAACGAATAGGTGGTAACCAAGAAGAGCCATTGTGCATAATACTTGACGAAGCGAACCTTGAAGGGAATTCCCAATTTGTAGCTGCTTGAGTCCTGTTTCCTATAGAAAATAATCAAAATTATAATTTTTTAATATTCATATTTAATAAAAGGAAAATATTATTGCAGAATAGATTTTTTAAATAGAAAGAAAGTAAACTATATAAAGTATTTTATCATTTTTAAAATGTTTGGTTTAGATTTACGAGAAAGCTTATTATTAATTAAATTCTTTGAACAAACAATTTAAAATGTAAATATTTTCTATTTCTATTTCCTAATTTCTAAACATTCAGTTTAATTCAGTTTTTATTTACCTTGCAGTTGTCCTAATAAATTGAAAGCAGAGTAAAAACCAAATAAATAAATAAATAGTAAACAAAGCTAAACTAAATTATACCTACAGTAATTAAGATTAAAATGACAAAAATAAATAAAACTTCATACCCTACTTCCCGAGAATCCAATAAATTCTAACAACTTCATTATTCGAGCAGGTAAAAGAGAGATCATCTAATTTTTCATATAAAAATTTCAATTAATTGTTTTCGATCTAATAATCCTTTTTGATTTGATCTTACCAAGTTGTACCCACCAACCCCCATACGGGCTCCACTCTCAAAATGTCCCTTGTGTTTGCAGTCTTCCCAATTTCGATGTTTGAGAATATGCCAACATTCTCTATTAGTAAAATTAAATTTTAGAGAATTGGATTAAATAATAATTATTCATAATAAATAACCTACTTGTAGGCATTGAGGCAACTTCGCATTTTAAGGCCACCTTTCACGAAACTAATTAGATTTTCATCTTCCACAAACATAAGAGCTGCACGAAGAAGGAGACACTCAGCATAGCAAAGCTCTGCATGAATTTCCTCTAAAAAAAATTAATTTAAAAGTTAAAAATAGAAATTAAATTGTATAAGCTCCTCTGCTTAAGCATATTCAATTTAAAGAAAGTTAAAAAGATTAAAATTTACCTTCACGAAGTTGTGAATAGTTTGGTCTTCGTACCATTTTCCCAATTGATTCATACATTGAATTCTTTTTACGAAATCTTTGACAAACTTCTACACTTTGTTCAAGCGTCTGAGATGCAGCTTCTATTTGTTGCTAGACAAATTTCAGAAATTTTTATATATAAATTCATATTTTTCTGAAGAAAATACAAATTCAATACCTGCTCAAACGTCATTGCTGCTTCTAGGAATTGGAATACACCGGTGCCTAAAGCATGGTACATACTGTCCTGCGCCCTGAACAAAAAATTGATTATAACAATCGAATTACAAAATTTGAATTCTCACTTACCAAGGTGTCATAAGAGCACGAGCTTCTTCGAAACGATTGTTCATAAATAAGTCCAAAGCAAGCTTTGCTTCGTTAATACCACGTGAGAGATCCATAAGATCATCATCGGAGTTACTTCTGTTGAAATATTTAAAATACTAATCAAGACAATTAAATTTTAAAATGAATCTTACTTTGATAAGTACTCCACTGCATCTTGAAAATCCTACAGAATAAAAATTATAAATAAATTCATAGTTTTGAATGTTACAAAGTGAATACATACGTCATCTCCTTCAGAGTCTGACATTTTTGTTAGAACAAATCGACTAGATTAAGATCTCAAGAGTTAAAGTCAGGAACATAAGGGATGGCCGTTTTTGTTTTTATAATTTCATTGAAACACGTATTTCAGTAAAATCTAAAATAAAAAAATATTTGTTAAAAAAAAGTTATACATTACTAATTTTCATAGAATTTCTTTTTACAGATATTCATAAGAATTAATGGTGAGAGTAAACTTAAAGCTTAATTCTATTTTCTGTTAAATTGGGGAAAGACGTCAGAATTTCTTTCATGAATGTCAAGTCGATGACAATCAAAACCATTAAAGAATATAATTTGACTGATTGACAATATTTACTTGAGCAATCATCATAAATCATACATGAAAATAAATGATAGTTTAACAAAAGTTAAGTTACCTAAATACATAAAAATAGGATGAAAGTGCAAAATATAAGTCGTACAGGATTAATAATGAGCACAAATCTGAAATGCGAAGTACCAAAAAAGAAAATGGGATAACACACGACGATGCTGTTCCAAAAAATCTTTTTACCTTGAAATACTGGCATTATCACTTTTCAAAACTTAAACAGGATTTTCTTTCATTTCATTTTTGAAATATATTTTAATTCATCTTAAGTATTAAAAATATCAGCAAAGCTGGCAAAAGTGCAATATTTAAATCCTTTATTTGTTTATTTCCGGTTTAAAAATCCTATGATGTAGTTATATGATGTACAAAGTCATATTTTCTGGCAGTTTTACCAAATGTTGTTTGCGTTGTGTAAACACAAAATTTAAAACATTTTAACATAAACAACAGATATTTCCATGATTAAAAAAGCCGAAATACTTTGTTATATTTATAAGATGCTTCTGGGTGTGTGTATACATACTATTACATAATTCCATAAAATTGTTTAATTATACAAAAGCTAACTAACCACTGCTTGGTAATCAATATTTACACATTAGATGTTATATGAGAAAAAATCATACACAATTTTCTAAATGAATGAAAGCCTAGATACGAATTTGATTTACAAAAACAAAAACAACAATATATGGATTCCTTGTCGTTTTGTTTTTCTATCAAACTGTGTAAATAACCACCTACACGTATTAAAAGTAAATGTAATTAATTAATAAAAACTTACAATTTTATTAACGTTACTACGATCTTACGAGTTCTTTCTTCTTCCTACTTCCATTCATTCACAAGATGAACTAATATTACTATTATTATGCTGAAAGGAAGAAGGGTCTATACTACACAAACACTTCACTTTTATTATGTGCTAAATCATGAATAATTTTAATTCAAAAGCATATACATTTTTTTATATCAACTTCCTTGAGTTCAATATTCTCAAAAGAGTTTTAAAACACTAAAAATGTTGAATATTGAATTTTTTTGATGAAAATGCAATAATTTGAAATAAACAGAACCATTTACTAGTAAATGAAAGGAAGTTGCAAAAATTATGACAATCGACTATCAACACTTAAACCCCATTCCTTGACCTCAAGTTCATCACTAGTAGTGTCGCAGTGCATAAATTACGTGTTTTATGATCTCTTTCATCATCATAATCTTCTTATTCTAATAAAAATATGATACTGGAACAAGAGCATATAAATTGCACTGCCTTATGGAAAACCTACAATTATTACAAATCGGAGTCATAAAAGTTGAGAAACTATTTCCGTTACTTCCTTGCGACATACAAAATAAAAGAAGGGCAGACATACTTACCCTGCTGGAATATTGAATACGAGTAGTAAAGTAACACGCGACTTGCTCAACCGAGACAACCAACCATTTCTACACAATACGATGGATACCATGATGGCCAAAATTCAGAATGAGAACGTAAAGATTTTGGATTAATCGATAACTTCGACTCTATTAAACTTTAAGAGCTTTCAACACTTATTTTGCCAATGTTAAGAGATTTGATTTTTTTAATAGAGTTGAAATCATACACTACGTCAAATTACATTCTTCAACTAAATCATTCTCAATGAAATACTTTTCCTAGAGTTATCAATTAATCCTACAATGATCAAAAATAGATGAGGTACATGGAAATTAGACTATTTTTAACATAGAGATGACCTACATATATCGCTTACAAGATTTTACTTTTAAAAAGTCTAATTTTCAGTATGAGATGTAATAATAGCTTACATGGGAATTTCACATCTTAAAACAAAAAAAAACAACTTAAATCTAAGTTTTGAACTATGAACAAGAGAAAGCAATGTTTTTCATCTCTACAGCTTACAGCAACAGCAGATGTGTTGAAGTGAAAGTAAGAAAAATTATTCACTTAAGTGAGCAATAAATAAGAGTTGGGTCCTTCTTTTTTTCATGTACCACCAACACCACCGGTGGTCGTAGTATGATGCTGCTGCTGCTGCTGTTTAACGACTTCATCTTAACACAAACTTTTCAAGAAAATAAAATAAAAAGCCGCAGAGAAAGTTTGCAGTTTCTTCTGGAAGTAAAAAATCATGAAAAATCTGGTAAGGGAAAATGTGATAACTTTCTCTTAGTTTTCTAAGGGTATCATTTTAGTCACAGTGGGATACCCCTTCTATTCATTTCTTACGCCTCTAATTTTAGAAATAGAAACGAGATTTCTCACGCTTTGTGGTTAAAAGAGCTCAAATCTTCATAGGAGATCCTTCAGACAAATTAATTTTAATAGAGTTCGTCATCCGCTAAAAAATATTCACTTTCCAGGATACAGAATCATTCATTCGTATTCTTCGTACTAGATGGATAAAATCGTATTATTTACACTTACTGAACACAAAATTTTAATTTGAAATTTTTTGAATGATGAAAATAATTTTTCATTTATTTTCAAAATCCTTAACTAAATTTTTGCAATTTAATACAAGTATGTCCAGTGTAGCTGCAGCGGGCTGTTAGTTTACTTTATGAATGAAAATAATTAATCATGAAACTAACCACATCGTATCCAAGAACTTAAGAAAAGTTGTCAAACTTTACCACTCCATACAAAGTCAAAGCAATAACAAAAGTTATGCAAAGGAGGAAATATTTACAAAAAATTGGAAATTGATTCAGTGGAAATTATTTCACAATTTTTTCTAAAAATATTAATCCTTATTGCAAATAAGAAAAAAACGAGGTTAACATAAAAACAAAAAGAGATCCTACTAACCTACAAATCCTGACTTCATCTTTTCTGTTGTTGTTGCTGTTAAGAAGAAGAAGGAAAATTGGAACAAAATCTTCTTTATCTATCACCAAATAATTAATTTTAAGTTTCTTTCATCTGTCAACGGCAGATTACTATTGTCTATTATCCTTTGAATAAAAAAAATATACCCTCCAAACCCTATCTTTTCGACATTCAATTATCGACTATTGAAAACTGATTTGTGAGATTGATGACTTGCGTCATTATTGTAATTACAAGTTAAGGCCTTACGTGATGATTTTTATTTTTTGAAGAGGAAAAACTTGTACAAAAGTCTTCTTCAATCTAAGAAATTGACAGTCGGACTCCTGTCAGTTTCTTCTGGAGAACAGGTAAGAAAGAATCCAATTTAAGGTATACTTCCTTCTTCTCAAGTTGAAGCCTTACTAAACTTTTATTATTATTAGAAAATGTAACGCACGGCATGCGGTGGTAGTCAATGGTGGTTACATAGAGACAAAACCACTTCCAATTTCTGATTAAGCCACAATGGTTTTCTTTCATTTCTATTGCCATTGACCCTTCTGTATACCAATTATAAATCTTCTCTTACTAATTCACTTATATTTTAAAATTAACTGTGAATGATGTCACTTGAACTTGCCCATGAACATGACAGACAGAATAATAAGAAAGGGAAAGCCCCAACAACAACGCCAAAGGCCGGAAGTTTAAAATATTTGACCCAGTTAAAGATCAAAACCGGAAGATGAATCACATCGACATAAAATAAAAATCCCATACAATAAAATATTTGTGCTCATTTTCTTGTATTACCGTAGATAGATAACTATTATTATAAATCCCACTTTTTGACATGTCATGTCAAGTATTTTCAATCATAGTCATTGATTTTGATTCATTCTTTCCAATAAAAACGGAAGTCAAAATTCTTGTAATCGGGAACTGGGAAATAATAGAAGGCTGCTGCTGCTATTGACAAAATGTATTTCCATTTCATAAACATTAAAAAAAACACACGTTTTTAGGAGGATGATCTCCAGAATAAATGTAATGGACAATGAAATTGTTATGCAAATTTTAATTAAGTTAATTACGACTCTGAACTATTATTTCTATTTCCTTACTCAATTATTCTGCCTAATTTTGTAATTTTTAGATAATGTAACACCAGCATTTTAGCTTAAACATTTGGAATGGAGAAAGGAATTTTAATATAAGGATAAATTTTCTCATTTTAAGAAAAATAGGGAAATCCTGCAGAGACGTCGCGCAAACGTGCGAAGTGATCGAAGTGATAGTGGTGGTTGTGAT
>JAQGCN010001201.1:0-11025 GCA_034699725.1 Friesea truncata | reverse complement strand
AATGTTAAAATGACATGAACATAAACTTGTCACCATTAAAAGTGATGTGTTGATTAAATATGCGGGTTTATTTTTGGGTGTTCCTTGTTCTGAAACATGATTCCTTATTCCTATGTTTATGATAATACGATACGATATATGATGTGATGATTTTAAGTGCGATTAAGGGAGCAGAGTTAAACTTTGCATTTTTTTTCTCTCATAGTCATAGCTTTTGTCCGGGTCCAGAATGACAAAAGTACGGAGGAACCTTTCTTTAGGAAAACTTGATTTAATTATCTCAGCCACCAATTGTTAAAATCAAGGGGAAAATTGAATGATGATGAGATTTATATCAATAACAAACAAAAGCATCAATGAATTATCAAATGTTAGATAAAATAATTGCATCTATGGTTTTAGTGCTAAAACTAAATGCTACGAAAAATAAATTTTTGGATTGGTGTTAAGTTATATACTTATGTTGTGTCGGAAATACAAAATATATGAAAAATATATAAGACTGAATTTAATGTTATTTTTTATGATTTGTTTGTTTCTGGATTTCCTGTCCATTTTCTTGATTTCATTTTTGTAAGGGGAAAGTTGTTGGATTTTGAAAGTAAACTAAAAGGGAAAGTGTTTGCAGAAAAGATTGGAATTGAAGAGTGCGTTGGGAGAAATAAGGGATTTAGTTTAGAATTCTTCACTTAATGGAATTGGAATTCCTTAAACAACATAACACAAATTGAAAATCACAAAATACAATACAATCACTCACTCAAACACCCACGCATTTACTTCTTTCTTATGCAATGAGAGATTTCCTGTTCCTATATTTATGAACAATGGGAAAAAATGAAGAGAATTGAAAGGGTTATGACCTTTGAAATTTAAAACCATGGATAAAATAACGAAGGAAATAAAGAAATATTAAAGCGACGACAGTTGTTTTAGTGTAATGTAATATTAAGTAGTTCCGGAGTTGGAAGTGTCTTTGGGTCAAAGTCAAAGGTCAACCAACTACCCCCTTCTCTCTTCAGTTCCAGTACCATGTCTAATCAATCCAAAGAAAGGGAAATATGCTCTCACTTTCATTCTTTACAAGAAAAATATCATGTTACACAACATACACAAAAATAATAACATTGCTTATTACTACTACAACTACTCAATTCTTTGCTAAAAGTGGAACCCGTAGTTAGTAAACTATGAACACTTGGACTGTTCCTGTCAAAGGACTCCGCAGTTTTAAGTATAATTTTATGTGAAATTTTTATTATTAACAATTAATCCTTATGCAGGATTCCGTCATAGTTAATTTCTGTATCCCGAGGCGGAAGACAAGAGTCAACCACCACCGGTGATTGGTGATGGTGGTGTTGGTGATGATAAGGAGGAAATACGCCACTTGTGTAGCGTTCTTCCAAATCAAAATTTAAACAAGCGTACCCAATTTGACTGAATTTCCTTTTAAAATATTCCATACAAAAAGAAATAAGTTTGAAGGGATTAAATAATAAAAGTAAAGATGAAAATTCTTCTTTTTCACCTGAGGTTTAGTTGAGATGGATGAAGAATTTATAGTGAGTGATGGAGGGTTCTTTTTCTTTTTCTAAGAAAATGAAATGGTTGAAGAAGGAACTCCTTAAAAATGAAAATGGAAGACAGGGAGCCTATTCTATTATTTTGTGGAAGAAGTTTAGTTTAGGGATGAGTTTTTGTTAGATTTTGAGTAGAGAAAGAGAGATGAATCCTGTGTCTCCTCCTTTTATCTCTAGTGGATCACTACATGTCAAAGGGAGGAGAGGATTCTGATTTTTGCTAACGAAGGCAATTTTCAAGTGTGCCAATTATTTTGGACGAACGCCTTGGTCTATTCAAAGGTCCTTCCTTCTCCAGGGGATGGGATCATCAACACAAAACAATATATAAATCTTTACATTTCACCCTTCCATCTTCATCAATCATATAAACAATATATTATTTTACATTCATAAAAAATATTCAATATTTAGGAATTATGAGATGTATTATGAGATTTCTCCAGATTGAACTTAAAACTTTAGCAGTTTTAAATATCAATGACAATTTCAAATTATAATTTGGTTTTTAAAGCCAAACACAAAAAAATTTAAAAGTTTTATGCTTAAATAAAAAGTTTTTATTTCAGTTTTCAGTCAATATTTGTATTATCGGTACTTGTTTTATCGGTATTCACCTGATACCGATGCCTTGTGTTATTTGACTCAGATTTACAATTTATTGTGGTTAGGTTAGAGGAAAGTTTATCAGAGTTCCAAAATTAGAGTTTAAGCTAACAAAGAACACTCCAACCTTTCCTTCCAGTCACGCTTGCTTTCTTTACAATTAAATTCTTACGCTTACTGAACTGGAAAATATTCTTAAAATGTTCCTTTCATGTATTTATTCAATCTAAAACCAACCAATAAGAAAGAAAAACATATTGTGTATTTTAATTTTTTGACAAGTTTTGTAAGTTTTGATTCCTTTATTGAGAAATAAAATATAATTTGAATGAATTAAAACTAAAGGAAAGTGGTGTGGTTTTGTTATGGAGAAAGTGGATTTTAATGAGAGCGTCGTTTGAGTAGATTTGATTTGGTTATGCCCTTTTTTCCCCTGACAATTAAGAGTGGTATCCCACTGTGTCAGGGTCTCCCTAACTTCTATGAGTCGGATAAACTTTATTGTTTAATTTTTACTCTTCAACGCCTGATTTGAACCTTATTATTCAGCTTGTCATAATTCCCCATTGTCAAAAAAATTCAGTTCAATCACAGTGTAAGAGAGGTATTTTATTTGGTATTTTAACCTTGTGTCCAATCAGAAGAAGCGGACAGCATCAAAGCCCAATTTCTTCTTTTGTAATTTACAAGCAGTGCATATTAAAATATTTGATGGTTTACATAAAAATGGCATAAATTTTATTTAATGGGGAAAGGTGGTGACAAGAAGAAGGAAGAAATAAAAAAATATAAAAATGAGTAATAATCTTACCATCAGGGAAGATTTGCCTTAATTTGAGGTAACTCGTTGTTAGCCGAATGACTGAAGCTTTATCTAGACCTTCCGTACCAGAAATTCGTTATGTAATATTTTATTCTCAAATTTTCAAAATTTAATTCCCAAAACTCGTAATATGAATTTTCAAACAAATATGAATATTGGAAATATTAGTTTGAAAATTTGTAAAATTTGCATAACGAATTTCTGTGTACCTTTTGTTATATTTTCTGGAAGTGGAAGAAGTCTACCCAATTGGGTAAATTCTGCATTTTCTTTCTCCCGTCGATTCTTTGCAGCATTTCTACTTTTCTCCTTCATCACGTTCACGTTTTTACTCTTCACCTTTCTCAACTTCCTTCTTTCTAATCGTTAATAAAAACTAAGGAAAATGACACACCTTGAGTCACATCCAAGTCCAACACGTGACCCAATTTACGTGACAATTCACAACTAAACCCAATTCCAGCACACAAATTCCCTCCTTCGATGAAATGACAGGGAGTCACATACGATCATCCAACAACACGTCCAACAACACCTTCTTCAAATATTCATTCATAAAATAAACTGCAAAATAAATAACAGTATTATTAGTATCACGACAATCCTTTTAAATTTCAAAATTACTTTACACTCAATTCAATTAGCCAAGCGCTTCAATTTTTAACATTAATTTGCTTCAAAATTCTATCACTTTATTTGATAGTTTCATTTTTGTTAAGGAAAATTTTCTAATTTTTTTTATTGGAAGAGAAAGTTTTAATGAATGAGTGCAGTGCAATAATTTATCTAAGGGTTTTGAACGAATGAAGGTGAAAGTGAATGAAAGATAAGATAAGAAAGTTCATTGATAAATTTTTACGAATTTTATAATCGATGCTTTGCGCATGCTTACGCATTTCTTATTATTATTTTTACTACGAATCCGACGCGACAGTTTTATTGTACAGACAGTTGTAAAATTAGTTAAGGTTACAAATTAAAGATGGCAAACTTTACCCAAGCGCGTAAATGCACTCTTAAGTTTTACAAAGTTTTAAGTGGCGTTTATGTTAAACAAAAGAGTTTGTATCTTTTCCATTCTACTTCTTTCAAAATTTTACATTCAATTTTTTATTTTCCTAACTTTGAAGTCATGTAAAATTTTCAATTAAGGCTAATAAGTATAATTATGTTATATCTTTACAGATGAGTGAGAGATTTGGAGAGAAGTAGAAGACGTGAATATTCCCTTGATTTTTTTTTCTCCTATTTTTTTTGGTAGAAGACGTTAGACGTGAATATTATTTTGTAAATTTATTATTTCCGGTTTTAACTTTCTCCAATTTCTAAAACTGAAAGAAATTGGAGTTATTTCTTGTTATTCTAAACATTAATTTCTGTCTAGAAAACTTTAAAAGTTAAGAATTACGAGGAGTGCAGTTGACTCTCATAATTTTCAGTCACTGAAGAGAATTTTCATCTCAAGTGAATGGAAGGAGTCAAATCACTTCTGCTACAAACATCAATTCTAAATTTTTTCGTCACCCTCCCTTCTTCTTCTTCATCTCTCTCTTTCTTCCTTAACAAAAAAATATCAACACTCAAAGATCAAATTCCAAAATCTCATTCTTATAATAAAGATTCTTTTATAAATAAAATTAAAATTCCAATGAATTCACAAACAAACAAAACATCTTAAAAAGTAAAATTGAATTGATTTTTTACTTTTGTCAAAAATGAGTTTTTGTGATTACCTTTTTTATCTAATCTTGGCAGTGCTTATTGTAAAATTTTTCAATTTTTTTCAAAAGTTGTTTAAAATTCGTCTCTTAAAATAAATTCCTAAACTAAAATTAAAAAAAATATTAATCTCACCTGTAATTTTGTATAATTTCTTAAACAAGAATTAGAAGAAAATTCTTTCTTATAATCTTGTATGTTTAATTTTGACGAATCACTAAACTGAGTTAAGAAATGTTTTTGAGTTTTAAATGTGTTTATAATTAAAAGTTGTTGAATGATCTCATTGACGCCTTTATTTATATGATCTCTGACCCAATCAATCCATAATAACAAACTATAAAAAAAGATGTGTTTAATTTTAATTAAGGATGATGAGATGACTAAACGTGTTCTTTATTCCTTGAATACTGAAATCAGAATGCAAGTGGCAGACATAATATTTTATGGATTTTTTAAAGGGAAGGAATAGAAATGAATTCTATTCTGTGGATCCTTCTACCACTTTAGTGGCTCACTGATTTGGAAAATACGAAACTCCGCCTCTTTCATCCTTTCTTCGTGGAAGGTAAACCACACCCTATCTCTAGAAAATACAAAATATAAATCCCACCCACCCACTTACACTTAACTTCCTCTTATAAATTCAATCAATGGATTATAAAGACTTATTTTTATAAAATTACAAAAATTAATACTTTAAAATAATTTAACTGTATTTTGTTTTTATAATCCGTTTTACATGTAAAATATCTTAATCCAGTCAAAACAAATCCCTTAGGCTAAAAACGTATCCTGTCCTTTGAAGTGCCTACATCCATTCCGCTAAGTTAGGAACCAAATGAGCCTGAAAATTGAAGTGGATTGACAATAACCCAAACACCTGTAACTCATTTTAACACCATGGAAGACACCTTAGATGGGATTCCTTTTGTTATCCATTCCTCATTATTACAACCAAGACGTGATAGATCAATGGGAAATATTCAATTTAAATGATTTAATATTATTATTTTATACAGTTATTTTAATTTTATATTAATAACAAATTCAACAGTTATTATTAACTAACAATCGAATCCACCAATAATCTCCAAGCCCAATTGTTTACCTAATACTAAATTGAGAAAGATAACTTAAAAATTTTCAAATAATTTTCAAATGTCTTTGAAATACTTAAGTTGAAGGATGTTACTTTGATTTTGAGTAAATGGATTGTCCACTTCAACTTTAACACCTGAGATCCATTTCACTTTCTCCTGGATTAAAAGGGTTGAAAATGGGTAAAATTATTCGTAATCCTTCGTGTAGTTGGTCAGCACGTGGACAATTTTAAGGATTTTTCTTGTAAAACTTACTCATGATATCCAATATTACTTTCAATTTTCAAATAACACTTTTAAACGGATTAAAAATTTAATCCTCTTCCTTTCTTTCTTCTTTTTTGTTAGACAGAACGTCGCCAAAACTTTATTCTAAAAATATTCTGTGACATTTTAAGGGTATGCACTTAGGTCAATCTCAGTTGAGTTCCTTGTCATACTCATAGATAAGAATGAAAAACAAGTCATGACAACAAGTCATGGAGATTGTTATTGAAATATCAAAACAATCAATTGAGCAAATTGACTTCACTTTTCTTTGCTGGTTTTTTTTCATTCTTTGAAACTTGTACGTACGAGTATAACTCTTTTAATTTAATAAATTAAATTGTCAATATCCAAAATGAAGAAAAGAAGTAAAGATCTTACTCATTTTCTAAATGCTCAGAAACAGGGTAAAATTCCTGAAGTTACGAGAGTTTTGCCATCACCAAAAACAAGTGAAATCAATATTAACCAATCAGAAACTGACATCCTTCCTCCTCCTCGACGATCCTATCAATCTGTTCCAGCTTCAACTGTTAACAAATCAGGGAAGTTCAACTATGAACTTCAACGTACTGGATTTCTAGGTGAAACAAAAATGCGTGCAAAGAGAATTGCTAATAATCCAAAAAGATTTCTTGAAGAATATGCAGATGCACAGAAGAATAATCAAGATTCCAAACTTGAATTTGTACCAACTGAATTACCAGAATTGGAACATTTTCTACAAACTCTGTCAAATGAAACAAGATTTGAAAGAAAAGAATTTGAAATGAAAAAACGAAGTGAAAGTGCAAAGCATCGGACATTCCTTTTGGCAATGTCAGCAGCATCTCCAGTTAAATTAGATCCAAAGACACTTGCATTTTTGCATTCTTACACAATTGGAGATGAAGAAGAAAATTCAGAAGTAATAAATCATTACGAAGATTCAAAAGGGATGGAATCTCTTGTTGAAAATTATTTGAAACAAGTGAAAGCAGTAGACTTGGCTCCAATTGAAGATTGGGTTAATGAATTTATAAGATTGAGCGATTTGGACCTTCCTTATGGACTTCCAACAAATATTCCTGAAGATCTACCTTGTGGCACAGGTGAATTTGGGGATTGTTTTGAATTGAAGGAATTTATTGAATCATCTCAGGATAATTTCTTTCTCCTCGATGCACAATATCATACAAAACTAGTAGAGATTAATGTAGAATTGGCTCAAGTAAATGAAGCACTCCATCGAGATTGGAATTCAAAGGAATCTGCTCTCCTTTTCTACATTATGAATACATTTGGAGCTAATGCTGGATCCTCACCTGGAATATTGCCATTACAAATTGAACTTATCCGTCGTCTTTTCCCAGATAAAAGTAAGGGTGAACTTACAAAACAGAAATATCGTCTAAAGTCCAAGAAGAGCTTAGAGGAAAAACGCGGAGCTGTAATTCGTGGTTGGATTCATGACAAAGCGGAACTACAGAATAAAATGAATGTAGCTTGGAAGGAAGTGAGTAAGAAACGAGTTGCAGAAATGGAACAGAAACAAAGTTTTAAGAAACAATCGGAAATTTGTGATTTTTGGGCAGAAAGACTTCAGAAACTTCGTAAAGAAAAATGTGATCAAATACGAAAATATAAAATACTTGCAGAACCAACTGAGAAAATTCGTGAGTTAAAAGCAAAAAGTATTGCAGAATCCGAAGCACAACGAAGGGAAGCTGTTAAGGTTGAAGTTGAAAAATATAAAAATTTAAAGGAGGAAGAAGAGATTAAACAAAGGGATGAAAAAGAAAGGGAAAAAGAATTGGAACAGGAAACAATGAAAAAGAAACAAATTGTCAATAGGTTAAAAATTCATTTTCAAAATATTTCATTTAATAAATTATGAAAATTCAATTTCAGAAAACGAGTTTCATATCGCAAGAACCAATGCGATGTAAAAGAAAAAACAAAGCGTGAAATTGAGGCAGCATTTGTGGAACAGCGACGAAAGCGAGAGACTCAATTGGAATTGACAAAGGAACCTGTGGTGATTAACTATGACCCAGCTAACGTCATCGCTGATACTTATGTAAGAAACATGAAAATTGTTTATTAATGTCAAAAGGAAATGCATGTCTTTTTTTCATGTAGGCATCTTACAGCCGTCGTATTGACATCATAAAGAAGTATAAAAAAGTAGAAAATGAGAAAATGTTAGCTGCTTTTCGTGAATGTTATTCATTCACTTCAGAAATTGTTCTTAAAGATCGTCGTCTTCGACTTCAAGGAAAATTGAAGGAAGCAGGTTTACTCGATAGTGACTACGCGAGACAAGTTTTACTCGCAATGGAACCAAAACCAAAACCACATCTTCAATCTCAAATTAAATTTGATGAAGATACAACTACTAAAAAGACATAATTTCAAAACCAAGGGTGTAAATTTATGAATAAATAATCATTACAATTTAAATTTTTTACTTCACACAAGAAAACTTTTCTAAAGCAAATGCAAACTTTAGGGTTTATAGTTTTATTAAAGGTGGGTTCTTATTTTATTTTCCGTGAATGGAATTAAAGAGTTCCTGGTGCACTCTTTCGTCTTTTTCCTTGGGCCAAACTTCCCAAAATTCCAAAAAGACGAGAAGAGAGACAGAGACCACCACTTACAACTGGATCCTTCCTTGGGTTTATGAATCGGAAGGAATAGGAATAGAAATGGAAGGATTCTGATTCTGTTCTGCAGCTGTTCTTCAAAAGACACCAACTTCTGCCTCTATGTCCAAAGCCCATGTCCACGGAGTAGTTCCCATATACGGAAGTCTCCTGACAATCCGAATCACATTCCAAGCACAAGCTTAAACTCTTCATCTCACTCAAGAATTTTTCATTTTCCCTTTTCGGCAAAACTTTCTGCTTTATTCAATTTTTAGATCATAAAAAGAATAGGAAGGAGAGGAAGAAGAAGGACATGCTTCGATAAAAAGAGAAATTTTTAGACCATTGATCTCAAAAGTCAGTATTATTATTATTAAGTTTAAGCTAAAAAAAAGTGACCCGTTATTTTAGTAATTTTGTCTTTGCAATTATTAACTTCCGGAAGTACCTCAAAATCTTTCCTCTAAATTTCTATTCTTAATCACATCACAGGATTATTATTAGTCACCCTCTTAATAAGACGTAACACAATTTTTATAACTAAATTAGTTAGTAATGAATAAGAAAGTGACACAAGAAAACGCACAAACAACATCAAGTTAAAATCCCAACATTCTGATTGGTCCATTTTATTTTGAAGAGAAAGTAAGTGAAAGTTGTGATGATGGAAAGGTCAGAGGTTGCAGAACTGGGCCGGTGGGCTGAAAATTAACTTTTAACAACGTAATGTCAGCCTCAAGGACTGATAAACCACCGCGTAAGTAAAGTAATTATAATTCCACCAATCAGAAAACACCTTGACATATTGTAATAAAAAAGTGAAACCAGATAAAATTTCCATTGTTAAAACATTCAATTCAAACATGTTTAGGAATAAATTAATAAATCAAAAATTAACTTCTGTTCATTCTGACTCATTTGTAAGACTAACATATTCGATTCCTAACATAAATTGTTTCATATTTGATTAAATTCAATGTTTTTCCAAGAATTATTTTTGTGTATATTTGCAGGGATAAAAGGACTTGTAAAACGATGTCGGTCTTTTAAGGAGGATATTATAAGTCGTCTCGCACGTAATCGATCCCTTGGCAAGGATGAGAGTCCAGGGACATCTCGGAAGATGCCACATTGTTCCAGTGAAGGAACAAGTCCAACACCTACGTCAGGGATATCCGATTCAAGTCCAACGGCCACATCCCAAACACCTCAAGTATCTATAGCACACAGACTCAAGGAAGTAAGATACCTTTTTCTAATTTCTACATCATCAATAGCTTGTAAAATGTAATTTTAATGTTTGTTTCAGGCGTACCTGACTCTACAATTCGTTGAGAGCTTAATTCGTAAGAATTGTATTGATTTACTGGGTGGAAGTTCTAATGTGATGTTAGATTTGATGGGGAGTCTCTTGAGTGACGTTAGGAAGACAGCCATCAGCGACAGGTGAGTTCAGATAAAAATTCTCATGAAAATCAAAAAAGATAAAAAAATAACCAAAGAGAAAGCATAAAAACAAAATGCGATGCGGCAAAAGGAAGAGAAAGCATAGTGTTGTTAAACTAATTAAACTTTAATTCATCTCTTAAAATCAATTTTACAACTTCTGAAAAAATAAAATTCTTTAATAGAATTGTGTTAAATGTCAAATGTGAAACTAAACTACGATGTTGCGGTTTCTTGGTTTGAAAGTGTTAAAACTTGTATTCTGAATAATTAAATACAGAAATTCCAGAATAAGTTTCTCCTTAGAAAACTTTCCTTTTATTTGAATTGGATAAGTTTTTAAAGAAGTTTATGTTTGTGTTTGTGTTTGAATGTAGTCCTGCATATCAGTCCGTGATTTCCCAAATCAAATTGGTCCTCTCTGAATTTTTAGTCGCCGTAGATTTTCTTCTTCTAAAAGACAGGGATGACGAAGGACATCGTGAATTATCTTATGGAAAACTTATGGAAACTCTCAAGAGTATTCGAGAGGCTTTGGATGTAAGATAAAAGAGGATTTAATAATAAATATCGATTTTTATAAGAAGAAGAACTCTTTCCTAATTTTTTGATTGGTTTATCTTCATTAGCGCCTCAAAGGTTTATTGAGTTCAAAAGAAAATGGACACAATAATGGTGGTACTGGTGGATCTTCGTCTTCTTCATCCCTGCTCATCCTTGCATCAAGCCCTGGAACTGGAATTAAGAATCTTAAATCTCCAAGTAGTACCAGTCGATTGGATTCAATGAGTATTGATGCTATGAATAATCTCATCATCTCTAATTCTTCAACGCAAATTAAAAAGTCAGTA
>JAQGCN010001200.1:0-11026 GCA_034699725.1 Friesea truncata | reverse complement strand
TTTTTGAGGTTATGAGGAAATCCAAAGTTGACCTTGACCTGTGGCCTTAAGGGGTCACGGCAGAAAAAAATGTCAGAGTAAAAAGTTGTTTAGAATTTTATTCTAAACAACTTTTGTAGAGGTCATTTTGTCACTTATTGGGGAACGAAAAAAAATGTGAATTTTTTCTAAGTACATTTCGTGTCCAGCGACAGACGGACAGACAGACGGACAGACGGACAGACGGCACAATATCATAAAGTAGCTATCGCTACTTAATAAAAATATGAAAGTTCTTATAAGTGTTTTGGGCTTTGTTTGAAAAATCGGAAGGCATTTTTTTCTTCTTCCCTGCCAGTTGACTTCTCTTCTGGGTTACTTTTTGCTTTTTCTTCCAATTTTTGAAGTCAGTGAGAAATTGTCAATTTGGGGGATGATGTAAGAAATAAAATAACTAGGAGTAGTGCAAAGAAAGAAAATAATATCAACGGAAAAAACGTGAGAAAAAGTAATCTTTTTGACGTTTGAAAAATACTTGGTGTTGGTCTCTTTCATTCTTAACTTTCTCTTTCGTCACTAATGCGGATATTTTCTTTCCTCTTCAAAATGATCGTCTCCACTTAAAAATAATAACAATATTAGAAATGTAAAAATTACTGATTAGAAATTTAGAAGACATCCAACTTTGTAACAGGTTAAAATTTAATGGAGAAACGAAGGAAATTTTTCTAGTAAAAAATTAAATTGAATTTAGATTTATAAACCTTATCTACGGATTTAGGGCATGATTAAGTTTTATTAAAATTATTTTTGAATTGAAATAGATTAATAAAAATTAATGATTTGTAAATTCAAATTGTGAATGAATTCTCACTCTTGCGAATGTGAGAATTTTACAATGTTTCAAAAATTTTCGGCGGAAAAAAATAGTAATGTTTACTTTTATTTATGAAAAAGAAAAGAAAAGATTATAAAACGATCGATTTCAGTTTTTGAGACAATATTAATTAATATTTCTTATTTTACAATTTACACTTTCAATAGAATAGCATGTCCTTACCTATCTTCATACCCTTAAGACTCCTGTATATTTCTTGTCGTGTGGCTTCATCAGCAAGAGTCTCGTAAGTTTATAACAAACAGTCATTTCATATAAAAAGTTTTCTTTTCTTAAAAATATTGTAACAGAATTAATATATTATTTAAAAGTTATGACCGGAAGCTATGCTGTTGGAATATAAACTTAACAAGAGGAATGAAAATTTATACAAAAACTGGAGACAAAGGAAATTCATCTCTTTATACTGGAGAAAGACGTCCAAAAAATGATGCTATTTTTGAAGCTCTTGGAACTACTGATGAACTTTCTTCTTGCCTTGGACTTGCTAGAGAATTTGCATTAAAGCGAAATCATCCTTATGTAGAACGCATTGGACGAATCCAGTGCGTGCTTCAGGTTTGCGTGTATTAAACTGTAATTCAAAAAATCAAATCTCATGAATTAGAAATTGATTTATAAGTTATAAAGTAGACAGAGATTATATCGCTTTACCCAATTAATATTCATTGTATAATTTTTTCTTGTTTTAAACAGGATATTGGATCTCTCGTCGCTACTCCTAGTTCATCTGCACGGCCGGCACACCTTAAAAAAGTAGAATTCCCTGACAATTATACTTCTGAACTGGAGAGTTGGATCGATGAGTATACGTCTGTTTTACCTGCCCTTGAAAACTTCATTTTACCGGTAAATTGAATTTTATTTCATAGCTTAAATAAATTGATTTTGATCTATGTTCAATTAGGGAGGAGGCGAGGCCAGCGCATCCTTGCATATAGCTAGGACTGTTTGTCGTAGAGCTGAGCGACGAGTTTCATCTCTAGTTCAAGCTGGAGAAGTAAATGAGAAAGCACTGGTCTATCTGAATCGGTAAATAACAAATATCATTCACCAGATTTCAGTTCATGTTCAAACACATTGATAATTATTTTCTTTATTTAGCTTGTCCGATTTCCTATTTACTGTGTCAAGATACGCAACGAAACTGGATAGTAGAGAAGAAACAATATACATTAGGCCGAAACTTTAGGAATATACTTGATTACAAAATATATTCAATATTAATAAATAAAATAACTCCATATTTTGCTTTATATTTTTGTTACATTATAATTCCTTTTTGATCCTCACTCAGAAGATCTTCACGTTTAGTTATTTATACTTGCCCTTATTTGTAAATGTTGAATGAATTTAGTGGACTTAATCGATATTGGTTTTTCTCAAATATCAAGAGTCAGAATCATGAAAATCAAAATTAAATGAAGAATAAAAAAATTAGTAAATTCTCAAAGACAAAAAAATATTAGGAATTTGCGTGCTAGCTTCTGCTTGACTTCCTGTAGACTTTCCTTCAATTTCATTACAAACTCAAACCTCGAATTTCAAACAAATATCGATTCGATTTTAAAAATTTTAGTTGTTTGATATTGATTGTTTTGGATTGAATTTATTTTATATAAAGTTATAGCACCAAACCAATACTAAACTAATAAATAAATAAGGCCAATAAGGGCGTATCCCTATAAGTTTTGAAGGATGAAAAATAGTAATAATAGTGAAAAAGTAATAGGTAAGTATGAGCTATCGCCAGTTGCAATCTTCGGATTATTCTTAAGCAGGATTTGGAAGGAATTGTTTCTGGACTCTGGAGGTAGGAGTAAGGCAGATGATGTAATGCTCTTACTCTTACTTTTATTTAACTTGCTTCTACCGCTTTTCATATTATTAAGCTAACTCTTGTCTTAAATCCTATAAACAAATTATTTTTATTTTTTTTTACAGAGAACGGAACCGAAGTAATTAAAAGTAAGAATCTAAATGAACTAAGGATTGCAGTAAAATTTTGTTCAGGATTGAATATTTTATGTGCAAGTATCATCATCGTGCTCTCATTCGCCCTATTCAGTCTTGTTGCAATTTGCATTGTCCCAAAGAATGATTCCATTATGTCATCTCACGTACCTGCTTTCAAGCCCGACAATATCACAAAAATTTGCTTGCAAATTTTGGAGAAATGGGAGCTGCAACTGTCAGAAAAAGGAAGACAGACACAGTTTGAATCTATATATAAGGAAATATGCAATATTATTGCAGGTATGGGAGAATTAATACGTTCTACACGAAAAACCATTCAAATTATTTTTAAAATGTTCTGTTTTAGGGTTGTGTACAAATCCAGATACAAAACAGCCATATCCAGTGTCCATCATTGAGAAAGGTTTAAAAGATGTTCAGTTCTCTGTAAAACAAGGGAAATGTCTGAAAGTTCAAGGTGTCGAATTACTGAAGTCAGTCATGTCAATTCAACGAGCGCAAATGAGGGTTCGAGTTTCTGCAACAAGTGTTCAAGGAAAACGTTTATTGGATAAAATTTCTGCTCTCGGTACTATTGAACAAAAGGATTTCAACGATTCCAGTTTGAATATTGTAAAGAAAAATCAAAAAATAAATTTGTGTATTCATTCACTTTACATATTTTGAAATTAAATTTGCAGGTTATTGTTATGGATCCTGGTAACTACAGAGAACTTGACGAGCTGATCAGAGATGAAACAAAAGGAAAAGGATTAATTGAAGTTCTTAATTTAAAAGAAATTAAAGAGGAAGAAGGGACCGTCGAATAAGTTATGTCTCAACAGCAAATCTACCACAAATTAAAAATTAAATACGAAATATTTGTTTATTATTGAATCAACAATAATAAATTGTTGAAATTTATTTAATACCATTATATATACCAATATTAGAATTAATTGATAAAGCAAACTGGATTGGTTATGGCTGTTTTGTATCTGGATTTATACACAAACCTAAAACAGAACATTTTAAAAATAATTTGTGTGATATTTCGAGTAGAACTTATTCTCCCATGGCCATACCTGCAATAATATTGCATATTTCCTTATGTATAGATTCAAACTGTGTGTCTGTCTTCCTTTTTCTGATACTTGCAACTCCCCTTTCTCCAAAATTTCTAAGCAAATTTTTGTGATATCGTCGGATCCGTTTAGGTACTTGCCCTTTTGATACATTTGAAAATATTGAATGACTTCATCAATATCGGTTTCACTGAAATATAAAAAGTCAGAATTATGTCACAATCAATTTATAATTATTAAGATTAACGTCTTACACTTTGGTTCTCCAGGGCATCACTTTATTTTTGTAACACGCAATCTCAAATCTTCATTCTGACCACGGCGACGTTCGTAAGGCGGATCTGATTCGTAGGGGTAAATATTTTAGACAAGGCACACTGACTTAACTAAACTAAATTAACCTAATTTAATATAATATTAATTGATTTTAAATGGTCAAGAAAATTGGCTATAATAATCAACTTTGTAGATTATTGAAGTATTGAAGGGAATTTAAACAAAAGCATGCAAATAAATGTAGAAATGAGTACACCGATCCCGAAAAGCACGACCATGAATCTTAAAAAATTATTTTGGGCCCGAATATTGTCGTCGTCGTCAGCTAATTCCTGATTTGCTGTTTGTCCGGTCTTAGCTAGAAAGGAAAAATAATGTTTAAATTTTAAAAAGTATCAAACGAAACTTATGAAACCTTACTGATGTCTGCAAATATTTGTACAATTAACGCCGCTAGCACACCTGACCACACATTGCAGAAATTTACGACTACAGGAGCATTAACTAGAAATATCGCAATACCGACGAATATGAGATATACAATAATAACAAAAATAAGTAACTTGAATGAATTTCGAAAAGACATATCGCGGTGGATGATTGACGATGAATAAACTGTAACTGGACCAATAATAAAACTGCAAATTGCCTGTCCTGTCCTAAACAAAGACTTGTTCTCCAGTACAGTTCGATGCGATGTGCGAAGCAAGTATAGTGATTTCAATTCTAATTGTTTGAATTGAATCTGTGTTCCCGCCATCGCTGATCCTTCACAACCCCAAGTGATACACCACCACATGTGGGCAACTCATTAAATTAATTCTGTATATTAATTATTAGATATTATTATTAAATAATAATAATGTAGTGAAAATTTAATCATATAATGCTATTATCTCTTACAACTAGGAAATTATTATTCCTTCTTAATGTACAGGTAAGAAATAAGGATGTTACCATTTACCAGATGGTTTCTACTTAAAAAATTATTTTTATCATTTTAGTGGAATAATTAAGCAGAAATTATTTGCAGTTGGGAATATTTTATTTCAAGGAGGATTTCTTCAATTTTATAAATCTGTTCACCTTGAAGCTTATGATTTTTAGATTTCATGAAGAGCGTAGACAATGTAAGTTTCCCTGTTTGTTGAGGGAAATTTTCTTTAATATGGTGTGTGTTTTTTATGCTATATTTGGGAAGAAAATTAATGTTTTTGCATATTATATATTATCAATATTATAAGTATAATATATTAATTAATATTATTTTATAAAATGAGAATTAATTTAAATGTATGCCCATATGCAGTGATGGGTTACGTGGAGTTGTGAAGTATCAGGGATGTCGGCATTGCGGGTTTAAACCCAGAAGTTAGGTTTGGAGCCACTATAAGTACTGAGTTAAAATCGCCGCCTCTGAAAAGTGGAATGTCCAAATTGCCGAATACAGAAACATTTGGGGTGTTCAAAGGAAAATTTTATGATTTTTTATTTTCTATTTTCCTCTACCACACTCTTTGATTTTCAACTTTTTCCAATTTCTTCGTGAACAGCCCTTTTGTTATTTTCTTCTCTTCCTCACTCTTTGATTCTTAACTTTTACCCTGAGCAGCTGTTTTGTTTTGTTAATTTGTGTTGATTTTCCTTTATTAATTAAATATCAACTATGCCGAAGTTAGGTCCGAAACGCAAAATACTGAGAGATTTAAATTGGTACAACTTGTTTAAAATTTCGTTAGGCTTAGTCCAAGACATCGATTTAATTAATGAAACTATCAATTATTAATTATTATGTACTAATTCAAATAGTTAACGAAACTAGATACACAGTCCCTCGTTCAATTAAACCAAAATCAACTTTATGCAGCTAATTTTAAACTAAAATTATCGCCAAATGGAAATTACTAGGATTGTTTACTAAAGTAAAGTTAAATTCAAAAATAAAAAAGTGGAAAAGGAGCTCTGGAGTTCCTTTTTTATTTTTTATTTTCTCCTACTCTGCTAACTTTCAGGAACCAATGAGGAGAGAAAGAGACAGAAACTCCTCCTCTCAACCAAAATAAAAAATTATAAAAGTGGGAAATCATTTCCTTTGAATTCCCCAATTAACTTTCTTTCGGAATATACTAGAAAAAATATTATATATTATATTTATATTAAAATTATTTTATTATATTACATTATTTACAATAAATAATATTATATGATTACATTTGCACTATTATTATTTAATAATAATATTTAATAATTAATATACAGAATTAATTTAAAGAGTTGCCCACATGTAATAGAATATCACTTGGGGTTGTGAAGGATCAGCGATGGCGGGAACGAAAACAAGAAATTAGAATTGAATCAACTAAACAGCTGATTTTCTGGAACATCTGATCATCATCATAAAAAATCAGTAAATTAAATTAAGTTTAGTTAAGTAAATGTACCGAGCCTAGCCTAAGATGTCTAAAATATTTACCCCTACGAATCAGATCCGCCTTACGAACGTCGCCGTGGTCAGAATGAAGAAAGGGGGTAAGCGCTTTGAGATTGCGTGTTACAAAAATAAAGTGATGTCCTGGAGAACGAAAGTGTAAGACCGTCTTAAACAATTATTAATTGATTGTGACATAATTCTGACTTTTTATATTTCAGTGAAACCGATATTGATGAAGTCCTCCAAACTCATTCAATATTTTCAAATGTATCAAAAGGGCAAGTAGCTAAACGTGAAGATCTTCTGAGTGCGTTCGGATCCGACGATATCACAAAAATTTGTTTAGAAATTTTGGAGAAAGGGGAGTTGCAAGTATCAGAAAAAGAAAGACAGACACAATTTGAATCCATACATAAGGAAATATGTAATATTATTGCAGGTATGGCAGAATTTCTATTCGAAAAACCATACAAATAATTTTTAAAATGTTCTGTTTTAGGTTTGTGTATAAATCCAGATACAAAACGGCCATATCCAGTGTCCATCATTGAGAAAGGTTTAAAAGATGTTCACTTCTCAGTAAAACAAGGGAAAAGTTCGAAAGTTCAAGCGCTGGAAGGTGTAGAATTACTAAAGTCTGTCATGTCAATTCAAAGAGCGCAAATGAGAGTTCGAGTTTCTGCAACGAGTGTTCAAGGAAAACGTTTATTGGATAAGATTTCAGCTCTCGGTACTATTGAACAAAAGGATTTCAGCGGTTCCAGTTTGAATATTGTAAAGAAAAAATTTTAAAAAAATTTGTGTATTCATTTACTTTAAAATTAAATTCACAGGTTATCGTTATGGATCCTGGTAACTACAGAGAACTTGACGAGCTGATCAGAGATGAAACAAAAGGAAAAGGATTAATTGAAGTTCTCAATTTAAAAGAAATAAAAGAGGAAGAAGAGACCGTCGAATAAGTTATGTCTTAACATCCACAGATTAAAAATTAAATACGAAATATTTGTTTATTATAGCAGCAAAAATATTGTTGACAATTATTTATTAACTATATTTATTAATATGTGAATTTTGCCTTTATAATTCACAATCACAAGTATGAGATCATTCGTTTCATGAGGATACACGTACAACTTTGTTAAATTATTAAACAAAGTTTAAATGAGAAACAAATATAAATATATAAGAAGTAAATGATATAGCAATTGTAGAATCGTAATCGGTAAAATAATGAATATGAAACTTCATTATTTTGGAAATATTGATACTTATTTTCTTAATCTGTTTGTGATTTCCTATTTAGTGTGTCAACATACGCGGCGAAACTGGATATTAGAGAAGAAAGAATATATTAATTATAAACCTTAATAAATTATTCTTCTTCATATTTTACATACAACTGTCTACCATCACGCGCCTGACATGTTGGACTTTCTGGTTCTGCCGAAAACTGAACATTTTTTGATTTTTTCTCATTTTTAGACACGGAATGACGCTGCTTTGTACCTGGATGGATACGCCAACCTAAAACAACATTTAAAAAAAGTTATTGCATGCTTAACAAAACTATTTAATAAGTTTAAGTAAAGCAGTTTTTCTTGCCTGAAATAATATTGCGTATTTTCTTATGCATCAATTCAAATTGTGCCTGCCTTCCTTTTCCTGACATTTGTAACTTCACTTCCTCTAAGATTTCCAAACATACTTTTTCGACATCTTCGGGCTTGAACGCAGGTAAGTCAGATGAGGTTGACTTAGAAATTAAATTACTCTCTAGGTCGCAAATTCCCAAAAGAATGACTATGAAGAACAGCTTCAGCATCATAATAATAAGTAATAGAGAAGTGAGTCGTCTATAAAAATTTATTGTAACTCTTTCTTCCTCCAATTCTTCTTCTATTTTAGAACAGTTTCGGTGATCTCGTCTCTTTCTTGGATTTTTCTTGGTTCCGTTCTCTATAAAATAAAATGATTCGTGAGTAGGATTTCAGATAACAGTTATAACTTAATATGAATAATGGTTGTAGTAAATTAAATAAGTAACATTAAAAGCATCACAACATCTGCCTTACTCCTACCTCACAGAATCACAGAATGAATTGCTTGAAAATCATGTGATAATAACCTGTTAATTATTGCGAATCGCGATAGCTCCATACTTACCCATTATTTTATCATCTATTCCAAGTGCTTTTTCACATAATTGACATAGATCGCTAATACAGTAGTACTTTGCTTCAGCTAAGAGTTCTGCAATCTCGGGAATGGTTGGTGGTAATACAATACTACCATCTCTAAGGAAGTTTAGCACAGTACCAAAATGTCTCCCACAGCGATCAATTAAAATCCAACCTACAATTTAAATACATTTATTTACATTCTAAAGCTAATGCCGCGATTATGCTTCACTTTCACCTCCGTTTCACTTAAGGTGAAAGACACATGACACGGAATTATGCTTTCTCTTATTGTGTGTTGTCTTTCACTTCAGTTTCTCTCTCCTCTCCCTCTCCTTTCACTTCGCTGGGCATTATGCTTCTCTTCACCCCTGTTTCACTCTCACTCATCAAAGTTGGATCGGAGCCAACTTTTGAAGAGTGAAAGGCGAGTGATTGTTTTTAATTCATGCACAATTTCTTGTGTTGGTTTAATTTGTTAATTAAATCATGGTTCCTACTAAGAACCCAAGTGCATTTACTAACGAAGAAGAAGAAGATTTGATACACCAAGTTCAGGATACCACTTCCATATGGAATAAAATGGACAGTGGTTACAAGAAAAAAGATAAGTCTATTGAATGGAAAGCAATCGGTGTCAAAATGTTAAAAAGTGGTAATGATAAAAATATAATCAATTCAGTAATTAGAAGTAGGTATATAATATATAATTTGTTTATTAGAATCTGATTGTAAGCTCGTTTGGACCAGTCTACGTCAACAATACGCTGCTTTCCTTAGAAAACTTAGTAAACCCAGTGGTAGTGCTAAAGGACAGAGGCCTTCCTTCCGTCATGAGTCCTTAATGGGATTTGTAAAGGATCAAATAGCTCCAGATGAAAGGTATTATACAACAAAAAAAACTATTTTAAAATTGATTTTAAGTTTTTTTAAAGTTCTATGTCCAATGTCCAAAACGAGAATACAGAATCAGTATTCGAAGAAACTGAAGTGCTTGAAATTATGCAGAGCGAGGAAAGTACTACTCCCACCACCACTGATCCACAACACAGACCCCATACTTCATGGTCTCAAAAAAAGGTAAGATAAATGACAATAAAATACCACAAAGTGTTTAAAATGCATTTTGTTTAATTTTAGCGTCGTAAAAGCTCTGAAGAATTCGACAATAATCTTTTAAATTTACTAAAAGCAAAGGAAGATGAATTTGAAGTGTTTGGTAAATTGGTAGCTGAGAAATGTCGATCAGTCGCAACGAAACAAAAACGCAAGTATTTGGAACTTCAGAGAGACATTATGGCTAGAATAAATGAAGTGGAATTAGATCTTGAGGGTTCTACGCAATAGAATTAATTTTTCCATACTTTAATTTCTCTATATTTAAAATATGTTTATTAAAAATTCTGGAAAATTTATTTTGAAGTAGATGAAATTAAACTGTTAACAACCAATTTAAATTAATCTAACTCTTGGATTCAATTCTTTTCCACTGCCAATCCAAGGCACCTTCTCCAACAAAGTATTCTGTGAATGTATTTCGCACAGCTTTAGCATCATATGAGTAATTGTTTGAACCTTGATTTGGTAAATTCATCATCCCAGTATCTCCTTCAACTACAGCTCTCCAACTTCCGTCTTCTCCTTCTGAATCAACAGTTAGATTGTGGGAATCTTTTTTGTTCATTAAGAAGTTGTGTAAAATTACACTAGCATTGACAATTAATTTGGTTAAGTGGAGGTCGGCTGTAATAGGTTTTTGAAATATTCTCCATCGTGCTTGTAAAATACCAAAAGAATTCTCAACAACGTTTCTTGCACGAGAAAGACGAAGATTGAACACTCTCTGCTCTCTAGATAATTGTTGACCTCCAAATGGCTTCATAATGTATGTTTTGAGAGTAAAAGCTGCGTCTGAAACAATGACATGAGGAAGTTGAAGGCCACAGATGGTTTTAGGTAGTGGTAGTGTTAGGGTTCCATTTTCAAAACCTTTTCCCATTTCACTTCTGTTAAACACTCCACCATCAGACTGTGAACCGCAAGCACCAATGCTCACTGCTGAAAATTTGTAAGTCGGATCCGTAATCGCCATTAAATTGATGGAGAAAAAACCTTTGTAGTTGTGAAAAAGAGATCCTGAATAGTCTGGCGCTTGGATTCTGATATGCTTTCCGTCTAAAGCTCCACAACATAATGGAAAGTTCCAAATGGATTCGAATTG
>JAQGCN010001199.1:0-11030 GCA_034699725.1 Friesea truncata | reverse complement strand
CTTTACCGCCAGGTAGAGATAGGGAAACCCGCCATAATTTTTGAATTTACCAGGCGGGAATGGCTGCAACCTTTTTATAAGTACCAGCCCAGGACTGAAAATTTATTCCACCTGAGGGTTTCATATGTTTTTTCCAATTTGTAGCAACGTCTCTGAAAGATCCAATAAATGGTTTTGACACTGCTATTTCTCTGAGTAGTTCCAAATCCATTGAAGAAGTGAACCGACCTTTTACTTCTCCCTTTTGTGATTTGTCTTCACCGTCGGATGCAGTTTCGTTTGCTTCCATGGACATGCTTGGGCTAGATTTTTTCATTTTCTTTGCAGCATCTGTCGAGTTCTTAGGTTGCCTCTTTTTAGTTGACGTTGTCGGAGGGAGCATAGGAGCAACCTAAAGTTACGATAGATTAACGCTAGTAAATACAACCACGAGCTGTTGTTAACAACAGCTCGGTACGATTGAAATTAAAATAATTGTGTACTAACCACTGGTACTCCAAAATTTCCAATCACACTGCTAATTTGTGACATCTCAGCATCTCCAGTAGCTTTAAGGTTACCGGACGGCATTTTGGATGCTTGAGGTCGTGTTGAATTCTTAGAAGTTGATGCTGCTATTTTTATAAGTGGCATCGCAGATGGGAGTGTACAGTCATCCTGCAACTACGAAATAGACTTATTAACATAAGCGGAACCTCGAGCTGTTGTTATCAATAGCTCGAAACTAATACTTAAGTCTTATTCTGGTACTTACGATTTTTATTTCACTTTCTTGTATTCCATTACTGACCGGGAAAAACTTAAAGTCATCAGTATGCTGAGGTCGTACTGAAGTATTGGAAGAGCTTGCTGTAACTGGCAACTTTGGAGAGCTCATATGTTCGTGCTAAAAGTATATAAACAATGCAGTTAGATTTATTGGCGAGTCGGACTGACGCTAACATCAGTCCGTTACCAATACAAGGAGTATTCTTTCTTACCATCTCAGGTAGTTCCTCGTCACAAATGATGTGTTGGTCCATTGTTTTAATTTAATTGAAGTAAAAATAAATAAATCAAAACAAAAGGAGTGCAAGCCAAAAAGAGAGAGAGTAGTGCCAAAATAGAATTAACTAAGCAACGTCCAAAAAAACACCGTATCATATCACAGTTTTTTTCTTTACATACTTTTTAGTGGTGCTCAAATGAGATGGGAGAGGGAAAAAGCGGGAGTCCTGCGTTTCGTCAAAGTTTTTTTTTACTTTGAGGAAAAAAGAGAAATTTCATCAAACTTCAGAGTTTGATGATAAGTTTGATTATCCCATAATGTGGAATCATCAAAATCTTCGTCGTTCCTCACAGTGACGCAGATTTCAATTTCTCTATTTAGCAACAAAACATTTATTTTGCCAGGCCTTAAGCTGTTGCTAAGCAGGATTTATAGACATCAAAAGGATAATATTTATTATCCATGCTTATATATGAATGAATGCATTAGTTGAAAACTCGTATACCGCTTTCCAAAAGCAACAATGTTGTCACCTTTTGAAATTGAAGTTCTAAAGGCATCTTTGCGAATAACGCGAAAATTAAAAATTCCTTTGACTTTGTACGAATACGACGATTTAAAAGGCAAAGTCTTATCAATTTTTAAAAGATGAAGAAACTTATGTCTTAACATCAGTCATTTTGTTTCATTTCTCCATTTAGCAAATTTCGCCATTTGCATTTTCCGATTCCTACTTGCTGAGCTTATCGAAACACAAGTCTTCATGATACATCTCTGCATAATAACATTTGCTGCTATGTCATTTCGTCTTCCAATCCATTTGACATAAATAACAAAATTAATTTAAGGAATTCTTTCATTGAACACTCAACCCAAATCAATAGGTATAAACAATATTTTCACATACTCTAATTATAAACAGCAACACAAATAAATTAGATTTCCTTGCCATTCCATAAGGCTAATCGAATTCGTATCCTTCAACGTTCTTCAACGACTATCTTGAATTCGTAAAGCTTTTCCAGTATCTTCACCTTCGTAATCTTAATATAGAATTTGGACTCTCGTAGAGTGAAATCAGAATTCAATTGTCCACTGATAGAAATCGAATTAATTAGCTTTTTATCGTAGTAATGTGAATGTTTTTAATATTCAACAGTGAGGGGTGATTCCCAATTGAAATTTATTCTGGTTTTTGTATTATTGGATTCAATGATTTTAACCAGCGGTGAAATCTGTAGAAAATAATCGTTTTAATTTTTCACCGAGATTTAATTTTATTTTAATTTACTAATTCTTCGCTGCCATGGCAGACTAACTGCAATGAGAGAGTAGTTTCAAAGTGTTTTAAGTTTGTAAGTTTTCCAGACAAAATCAAGAAAGAAATTGCTCTTAAACTCGTCAAATGTCTACTATTTCCAAACTTCAGTGTCTGCAAAGCTATAAAAGGGAAAATGGTAATGTATTATTAAACTAATAATACGTATAAATAATTTAATACAAACTTACCAATCATGTCCCCTAAATTTGGAAAAGAAGGGCTGATATCATTACCAGAACTTTGCATACGATATTCGGAATAAACCTCACTTTCAGAAATGTCAATACCAATAAGCTCATCCCACGTACCTCCTGATTTAATATCAAGTTCCTTTACATGTGTCATGCTTGTAAAAACAAACTGCAATATACCACCACCATCAACTGTTCCGATAAGCTGAAGTTTTCTAAGTTTAGGAAATTTTAAACCAGAAGTTATGAAATCATCATAAGATTTTGAACCCAGGATTAAAGTGTGGACGGTCTCTATGCACAAATTTGGCTGTGGGTGTAATGCCGTGTTTAAGTTAAGTAATTTTAAACTAGGAAAGTGAGTCCCCTGTAATTGTACTTTTTCAGTGCTTCCCATTCCGTCTAGATTCAGTTCAAGATTCAGTAAGTTTTCCATCTTTGGAAACCTAAGCTTGTAAAATCCTGCTGAATTTTGAGTTTCAATTTTTACATACTTGAGAGTCCGAGCTTGAGAATTCAGAAAATTATTTAACTGTAGAACACGTGAATGTGCTTCTAGTGCGCCGGCGTCATTTTCGTTGGAGTTAAATGAAATGTAAAGGCATATTTCTTCTATTCTTCGAAGTATTGTTGCATCAATTAATCCAATTTTATTCAAATATTCACAAACTGAATGTGACTTAATATTCAATTTTTTAAGTAATGGTATAGATGTAAAATTTAACTCGGCAAGTTCAATTCTGATTTCATTGAGTATTGGGGTGGATTCAAGATTTATCTTTAAGCTTGATGTCATATCTTGTGCTGAAGAGCATAATTCTAGTTTTTCCAAATATTCCATGTGATTAAGATCAAGCTCTAATTGTCCTCTTTCTGGGTAGCTGAAATAATGAATAATGAGAACTTTCAACTTTCTGGAGTGCTTATTAATTAACTGTTGAAACGATTCTTGCATTATGTCTAAGTCTAACATGTTTGGAACTCTGCACACAAGTTTTAGTTCAATTAGTTTTAAGGGAATATCAATGATCTCTTTACATATTGGTAAATTGATTCCATCTTTAGGTTCAGTTGAGATTTTAATTTCCAACTTAACTTCAATGCGTCTGGCAGCAAATGACTGAAGAACTGTAATAATATCTTGCCATTTACTATTGAAAGGAATTCGAGATATTTGCAGCTGAACTTGCTTAACATTTGGAGACGCATTTAATATAAGGCTTATAAAATCCAAATTCATTTGCCCAAATTCCAACACTCTTAATTTTGGAAAGTTTAACTTGCACTCGTTTCTAAAATAGTCAGGATGTATTTCAGCCATATAATATATTTCTTCAACTTCAGCACTTGATGTATTACTAAGTAAATCACCCATGCTCCGATACTCTTGCTGCAAAAGTGTCTCTTCGAATCTCAAGCTTTCAATTTCTTTTCCATATTTAATAGAAAGTTCTTGTAGAATTCTTGCAGAAAGTCCTAGACTAATTCTGAATCGGCTAAATGGTAAAATTGCGTCTTCACTTGTTAATAACAGCTTAAGATCTACAACATCTTTATCTTTTTCGAGTAAGAAATCCATGGATCTTAGAGTACTTATAGCCCAACTGTTCCAGGTTTTGTTTAAAAAACGAACTGATAAAAGATCTTCTTTGTCGATAAACCCAATTATCTTTTCGAGAATCTATGTTAAATCAAGGTAAGTGTATTAATATTAATTCAAATTTAAAATATTAGTTATTTTTGAATCGTTCGTTCAACAGAAATTGAACTATTGATTTGAACTATTGAGTTGGAATTGAACATGAACCTACTTTATAATATTGTTAATTTTACATTAAGCTACTAAAATCTACTAAAATATAAATAACTTTGACTAGTGGTAGTGGTTTTAATATTTTGTATATTTTTAATTATTTTATATTTTAACTCTAAATTCAGCTAGTGTAATGTCTTGATCTTCTTATTTATATTTTATTATTAAATTGTAGTATGTAATATTAATATATCTATTAAGCAATTTTTAAGGATAATAAACTTTATAGACCTCATTTGGTAACACTTCCATTTTGTCCAGTTACTGCACAAAGATACCGGTTGTTTTATTGGTTTAATAATAATAATACTAATTTCCAGCTGGGTCTGTAATGAAAATGATTAAAGCGTAAAATAAAGAATAAGTTGTGCTATATTTTATAAATAGAACAATTCTTTTGAGTAGAATTATATCCTGGAGGGTTTTCTTGAAGAGTAATGGCCCAAAGGGGAATATTTTGATTATTTGCAGCATAACAAAACATTGTTTACAATAACAAAAGAAAAAATAACAATACCATCTTTGAAGTTTCAAAGGTTAAGTTTTTTCTATTATTCTATTTAACAACCTAAACAGTAGTACAAATAAAGAATATTAAGGAATCTCATATTATTTTTGTCATATAACTTTTAATATATTTTTTCTTTATTCATTTTTTCAGAATCCAATTTATTTGAGGTTAAATAACAATATGGTATTTAACCATAAAATGTAGCATTTTCTAATATTAAATACTGATTCAACAGATTATTGTTTGGACTTTTACAAAAACTGGAGTTTTTTTATATTAATTGTTTTAATAATGATTTGTGGAAATAAGTATAATTCTTAAATAACTTTGTATTGGAAATATTAAAATTAATTTCGTAAATTATAAAAAACGCGACGCTAAGACTAGTATGATAGCTTTAACTTATCAAAAATAATTGTAAATTTGTGCGCTAACTCAATAATGTTGAGTTAAATTTTATTTGCGGGAGAAGGAAACCGACAGATGCAGAAGTTTTTAATTCATTTATCATTTTTTTGTTTCTTTGTTTTGTTCTGGATTATTGAATCTTATTAATTTAATTACCATTTTCATCCAAATCAATCGCTGGACACACATTCGACGATTCTCACCTCGCCGGTTCACAAAAACTGCCATTGTTCCACCCGTTCCTCTGACACGTAAATAATAATAATCAATATCTTTATTTCATGTTTCAAATGCTAAAATAAGGCATGCCGCATCCGCATGCATGCATATGTTGATGTTCATTGGTCACCCACTTACTGACACCACACTGTTTAGTAATCTTAGTAGTTCCAGGTTTACTTCGATATTTCTTGCAACGAAGCTCAATTAAGTGTAATTTATAACTTTATTTTTTTAGGTATTGATTTTTTGTAAACGATGGATTTAAAATCAGCTCAGGATTTAACTTATTTAGTTGTTGGATTGTTAATACTCGCTGTGGTTATTCTTGTGAGTTATTTACAAACTAGAAAAGGAAATGGTAAGTTAACATTCAAAATGTTAAGGTGGATTAGCTATTGCTAAATTCAATAATGAATTATTTCAATGGAATTGGAAGGTACTCATGATGGTCGCAATGAAGAGTCAACGGATTCAAAACAACATTCTGTGAGTAGTGCTGCTGGGAAGAAAAAGAAGAAACAACGAATTGATAGTGATAAAGGATCCAAGGATACGCAAGTATTTCAACACAAGTGGCTAATGACAACATTGAAAGGACATTCCGGTTTGGTATCTAGTTTAAATTATAGTGTGGACAATAATTATTTAGCTTCTGTTGCAAATGGTAAGTATTTCGTTAAGTATGTTCAATTTTATACGAATCCAATCAAATTATAGCTCTTTTACCAATTTAGATCGTGCAATGTTTCTATGGTTGACAAAAGACTTTAAAACTTCTAATCATAAGCAATACAGAGTTAACATTGAGTTCGATTATCCTAGTAAAGGTAAGAAAATGTTACAACTTAAGACTTTTTATTATTTTCATCCGTTGTTTTTTAGTTTGTTTTAGTCCCGATAATCGTGCAGTTCTTGTCTCAAAAAATGAAAAATTATCAATGGAAGTTTTTAAAATTGATAAAAAAACTGATGGTTCAGGGATTACTCTTCACTCAGCATTGGAAGTTCAAACCGTAAGTCTTGCATCAATTTTCGGATTTTATTATAATTTTCTAATATTGAGATGCGTTTAATCCTTTTCAGAATCATAAGACAACTATTGTAGGAATGGGTATTGCATGCAATGGTAAATTTATGATGAGCTGTTCGTCGGATGGTCTTCTTGCAATATGGAATTTAAAAGGAGCTCTGTTGGCAGATACAAAAGTATGTGATGGTGGTTTAACTACTTTAGCAAAGATTTCTCCATGTGGAAGATACGTTGGTGCATGTGGAAAATATTCGTCTGGATCTGATTTAATTGTATTTGCTTTCAATAATAATACAAACGTCCTCAGTCAACATCTTGCCATTCCAACACAAAAAATTGGAATCTACTCATTTGATTTTAATACGGATTCTTCTAAAATTGGAGTAATTGGGATGGATTTCAGTTGGAGATTGTATGATATAACCGGTAAGTTATCAATTATTAAAACTTATATTTATAGTGTGGGTTATATGGTAAGTAACCCTTTGCTCGTACTGACCAAGGCAAAATCAGCAAGTACAACTTTGCAAACACCCCAACGCAGCAGCAACGAAAACGTATGGGATAGGATGGAACATAATATCGGATTTGCTACAGGTAAGTTTAAATACATTTATTTATATAAAAAGCTAATATTTCTTTTTTCCAGGAATGCTCGTAGCAATAGGCTGTCGCCTTTTTCCTTCGTTTGGGAAGGGCTTTTGGACTGGCCGGGTTGGAGCTGAAATCCTTTTACAAGTGTGGGATAGAAAAGGCAGTGGTGATGGTAGTTATTGATAGTTACTGGAAACGAAGTCAGTGATGGTGGACAGGGTCACAACAACGAGACGACGCCACGAAGACTAAAAAATGTTTTTGAATAAACCCTTTTTGTGGTGCCTTCTTCTGGTCGACTGTCCACTGTCACTGGCTTTAACTGCTGCAGACACGTCTATCTTTGCGTGGCGTCCTTTTCCTCTACTATAGGGTTTTGGTGTCACTAATCAGCTGTTGTTATTACAGGATCCCGTGTTACATTGGATTGCTCTGGCACAGTGGATAAAGTTGTCATTCAAGAGTTTGCTTATCCAGTTATTAAAATATCCGGAGATGGAAGATTGATTATCATTGGATGTAATAGCACATTATATTTCTTTTCATGTCGTATGGCTGGATTATCCCTTGGAAGAATCGATGGAATTCATGGCGATGGTATGCTAAATTTGTATTCCTTATACTGCGATGTCAGTCATTCGTTAAATATTTTTTCTTATTTTTTAGAACCAATCCGCGATATAGTCTTTTCAGAGGGAGATAAATACTTTGTAACTTGTGGTGATAAACAAATTCGCGTCTTTCATAATGGTAAACTTAAATTAGTTTTGATAAAATTCTATCCTCTTTTTCTCATTCACAAATTCCAAATAATTTACTTTTGTTTCTATTTTTAGTTCCAGGAATGCAAGAAGCTAAACGACACATACTTCACCTCATTGAAGAAAAATCAACAAGTCCTGCCTTTCGAAATCGTTTGAAAATGGAATTAAGTGAAATTGAGGAAACCCTTTCCAAATTCTAAGACTCGAAGAAGTTAAAAAAACTTATCAAATATGAGTCTGTCTACTAAATAATTGATTTGATTATTATTTTTGAATGGTATGTTTATAAAAATTAGAGTATATAATGAGGCTTCAGTTCATAAATAATATAACGTATTGCTCAGTCCATTTGAATTTTATGAATATATCGTCATGAGTATCATCTAAAAAATTAATTCATTAATTTATAAATTCCAATTTATAAACTTTTTAAAAAATATTTAGTTTACCTCTTCAAGTGATAATGGATTCGGTGTTGATTTTGCTTTGGTATCAAGTGCTCGGTATCTTTCTTAAATATGGAAATTATGATAAGTTAAATTATGATCAACTAATTTGTGAGTTTATAGGTTGTTACCATGAGCTAAGTGTAGTCTCAACATTGATATTATGAACGCTTCCGATGTAAGAATGGCATCTGGTGCAAATCTTAACACAAGACATTCAAGTACTTTGTTTGATACACCAACACCAGAATCCCATAGTAAACCTCTATAGTTAAAACTACTCGTCCTCTTCGTTTTTCCACTACGATCCCATTTCTGGAATGCTGCTTTCCAAAATAATAATATATTCAATAACGGTGGAAGATCCTTCATACACAACCGGCCACTTATATTTGAATCACGAAGCATTATTATCGTTTTGCAGGTTTCTAAAGATGGTTTACTCCACATCCATGCTGTACAAGATATGATACGTTTTATAAAAATCGACACTGACATTGAAATCAATTTTTTAACTTACATCTCCATGCATGTTTTAAAAGTTTTTTAAATTGAGCAGCATCGATTTCAGAAGGAAATTTTGTACTCCATCTCGAAAGCAACTGACGGGATTCATTCTAAAATCGTAAAAAAAATGTTAGAGATGTTACGGATTTAGGATTTAGTTATGTTGCATTTACAGAATTAAGATTCGTATCGAAATAATCCAAAGTAAAATTCCTATAAAGTAAATTATCATCATTGACTTCCCAGATTGAACTTTGTTCATCTGTTAATATACGAAGTAAAAATCTAGTTTCACAGTTTGGAGATTTAGTTTGAGGTACGATAACATATTCACCAGGTGGTAGGGCAAAAAATGTTGCAACTTCACGTGAGATTGAATGCTGGGTTACATCAAGTGGTTTCTAAATAGAAAAATATTAATACAGTATTGGACATTGGAGGATGCATAGCATAAAAATTAATATTGTATTTACATTATCAGTTACAAATGATGTAGTTAATCGATTCACATTTGGTCTTGCTTCATAAATTGCAAATCCAATTGGAAAAAATGAATCCTTAGATTTTGTATTACTTTGATGATAGTATTGTTGTGTAATAGCGACAACAACATGACATTTAATATTAGTCCCACGTGGTATTTGTACTATAAATTGTGGATTTGTAGCAGTTGTATCTGGGTATTCAGGACCACCTCCTGCATTGTATCCTTTTCTCCAACGTCGTTTGGCTAAAACTGCTCTCCAAGGTTTACGAGGTTGAAGTGTTGGTTCCATCAACCAATCGTCTGGTCCTACATGAACTAACTCAAGATGTGTAAAATTCCTCACAAAATCAAGGAAGGACATCCTAAATTATTATAAAGTACTGTATTTAGCAATTGAAAAAGCACAAGTAATTAATTCATTTTACCAGAATTCTCCATCAGTCCTCGCTCTAACAGAGAGTATTTCTTTATCAGTTTCAGGTAATGACTCCCATTCGATTGATTTTTCAGACCAACTTCCAATCCATGCACCTCTTCCCCAAGGTCCTCTCAGTCTCACAAGTGGAGTCTCACCAATTGTCGCATTTCCAACACCAGTATCACGAACACGGGCCAATCCAGTAATTTCATAAGCGGAGCGTGTTATAAGTCCATGTCTTAATTTAAGCACACGACGATCTCGTTCCTTTACAAATGAATACAACAATCATTATAATTTATAAAGTAGCAGAAAAGTTTTTATGTTTGGTATTTACAGGTAACATAGACGTAAATATAAGCGTTGATCGTGGTACAGCTGAATTCAGTACTTGATATGTTAAATATCTCCCTTGTTCACTAAGGTTAAAGCTCTGAACTATTCCACCAGTTAAGTCTTGAAGGGAGCGTCCAACGCTACCATCAATCAGTCTATCATAACCACCGTATAATCTAAATCAGTCATTTATATAAAATTTTTAGTTATATTTTTTAATATATCTGTTTCGCTATACTTTGCATATGCTTTTTCAAGTAAGCATGGCCAAAAATCTAAAAGAAGTTCTTCAGCAGGTTGGATTCCGATTGGTTTCCCACGGTAGCTTGGTATGCGATCATCACACACTGCACGTAAACAACAACCATAATTAAAAAGTGTTTTTTATAGTTTGTATACAACCAAAGTTAAACAAAGTGTGATAGTTGAAATAAAATACACTTACGAATTTCTTTCCAAGTCCCAAATTGCCAGAACCAAAATCTATAAATGTGGAAACAAAAAGTTAACCTTAATTGTAAATCCAATTCTTAAGTAAGTAGCGAAAGCTACTTTGCATGAGTCTATCACTTTATTAGACCCCTGACTGGCAGGGTTTTATTCAAAATGCAAGTATGGAGATTTCGGATTGATGTGGCAAGTGACCTAATTGTCCTTAGCAACATAGCATAATTTATACTCCGCCATTTCTAAGTATACAAACTCAGCTAAGCTCTGCCTATTTTTCCCATACTGTACCTCAATGGGTTGAATATCATCACCATCATTAAACCCTGTAAGGTATGGTATTGGTTGTATTGATTCTAATTGTACACATTATTATAGATTAAGGTATAATATATTAAACATTACCCGGTTAAAATGTAGGGGAGAGTGGGGATAGTTGGACCGCGGGTCAGTTGGTCCCTTTGCTAGTCCCGTGAGACTGCGCAACCAAAAATTCTTATATTTTGCAAGTATAATGTTCAATCCAATACAAGAGTTTTTCTAAAAC
>JAQGCN010001198.1:0-11032 GCA_034699725.1 Friesea truncata | reverse complement strand
CGCATGTCAGCGTGAAAGTGTTATAAAAAGAAAATGAATGTTACAAAGACTGTCAGAAAGTCAAATCAAATTAAGGTGAGACCATATTACTTTCCTTCAAAAGAAGCTCCAGTAAAACGACGAGCTGAAAGTACACATTATAGTAATCTCCAAGCTAGTATTTCCTTTGACCATCCCCATCATACGCCCTTTGACCAAGACAGTGACGACGGAGAGCATAATTGTGAAGGCCATAGTGATCCCGAATTTACTGACGACGAAAGTCTCGTGTCAAGAAAAATTCGTTCTCATTGCACTGGACGTAACCGTCCTGGAAACAGTAAACGCCCTATTCATCTTTGTGGAAAGCGACGCTGCCCAGTGGAACAATTTGTGCACGGGTACGGGCCACTCCGTCGAAGATACGGTTTTATAAAAAAACCAGAATTCCAATTCCAACGCGAGAAGAGGTGCCTCGGTCGACACGTGGTGCAGGTGGAACCTTATACGACTGAAGACGCAAAAATTGACGAAGGAGATTCAACAGACTTTGAATCCGATTAATTTTATTTTTTAAAATGGGAAGGCAAAGAAGAAACATCAACTGTAAAAAGAAGCGCCTTTCACATAATACGGAGGTAAGATTAATTTTTACCTTTATAAAATAATGTTTTAATTTGCATAAGTTCGATTGAAATGAAACGTGACACTTTTTTAATTGCATTATTTTAGTTGGCATGTGCTATCGAGGGATGTGTATTCACTACCCTTCGCTACAGCACAATGGAAGCTCACATGGAGTCCCACCAGTGTCCCTGCGGTTACGAAGCACTTGACCTTTCCGGCCACGTGTGTCTCCAACAAGGAAGAGGAGTCGCAGCAGGAGGTCCCTTTCAGCTTCCTGATCCTGAAGTTTTCTGGGAGTATGATCATGCTCACAGAGGTACGTTGTTAGTTTTTGCCCATGAGCCCCCTCAACAAATTTGTCAAATTGTAGATTTGTTTAATTCCGTTAAAGTTCCCCTAGTTAGGTTATTAAGTGAGTGTCTTAGGGTAATGAAAGGTATAAGAGTGAGTTTTCGCATAATATGCGATCTTTTGGAATTAACGAGTAATATTTGGGAAAAGGACTCTCCTATCGGTACCCCTTGGACCATTTTGACTCATAAAAAATTTATTAATAGCTCGGTTTCGCGCGCGAAAGGTTTTTTAATTCTTGCCAGTGATTTTTACGCCGGTGACAACGGTTCAAATTGGACCATAGATTCAATTACCCGTTTAGACATTCACGTGGGTGAATTGAAGCCGGTTTCAATAGGAAAATTTGTCGACCTTCCTAAAGAGTTGAAGGGTCGACACGGATTAATTAATTTAAAAACACCAGGAAACACTTGCTTTTTTCTCTCTATTATGTGTCACTTGCATTGTGATTCTTTGTTGAGGGAGAAAAGGATAGAGAGAGAAAAGCAAGGAATTAAATTGATTGGTAGCCGCCTTGCGTCATGGGAGCAAAAACAGAAAAGAAAAGTTCAGCAATATATTGAAAAGTGGAAAAAAAGTAATCTCGACGTTTCAATGTTTGTTAATTATGAAGAAAACGGAATTGATTTAAATGCCATAGATGAATTTGAGGTTAAAAATTTCATCTCAATTAATGTATATGAGCATACGGATGGGAATATTTTCCCTTTGAGAAGAACACAATCCATTTTCCCTCGTCATGTAGACCTCCTCTATTTAGAGGGAGAGGAGGGATCAGGGGTTGGGCATTTCTGTCTAATAAAGGAAAAGAGCCGATTCTTTGCAACCAATAATCACGAAAGTCACTTTTATTGCCCAATGTGCGATAGGCCTTGCACTAGCGTATATTCTCTCGAAAATCACGTGGCCTTGTGTGGACACAATGAAGATTCAATTCAGATTTATAGACCTCCCACTGACAACTTTTTTGAATTTAAAAGTTTAAAAATGACTCTTTTTAACCCTTTTTGTATTTATTTTACATTTCACTTCCGTGAGATTGAATATTCATCTCCTCGAAATTCAAAAGTTTTAGGGGAAGAAAAGCCGTATGCGTATAGCTTATTTTTAGTTCACCCAGAATGCTATAAGGATCCTGAGAATTTTAAATTTTACATTGGTGATGATTGTGTTACACATTTTATTGATTTCATATTAGATCTTGCAGATAAAATATTACTCTTTATTAAAAATACAAATTTGCATGAGAATCCATCTGCTGAACTCCTCGATCGGCATTTTAGTATAAAAAATTGTGAACTTTGTAACAAGGATTTTGATTTTGGTGAACGTACTTTTCACCACAATCATATGACAGGGAAGTACCTTTTAACCATATGCACAGCGTGTAATTTGCAAATCAAATTACCTGAATACGTAAATGTAATTGGCGTAGGTATGCAAAGGTACTTGAATATTCTTGTGACTCAGATTCGTAACTCAAGTAAGGTTTTTAGCATCACTCCATGCCTTGCTGGACCCAAGAAATTACTTGGGCTTTCCATTAATAATTCAATTAGAATAAAAAATGCTGAAAACTTTATTCCAGAATTGACTTTTCACTCTTTAGTTCAAGAAGCATTCAAAGACAATGCATATTTTTACCATACAGAAGGTCATTTTGGTCTCACTCATGCCCAAATTCAAAGGTTAGCCCAGTTGAGTCTTAGATATCCTTCAAAATACAAGATATATGGAAATAAGCTGGATCTTACACTTGAAAGTGAGTCATCTCGAGAAAATTTATTCTCAAGCGCCATCTTTCCAGAAAGAAACCAGCATTCTGCTGATGCTTTGAAAGACTATGACGAGTTTAACGAGATAATGAGATGCTCTTCCGATTTAATGTCTTTGGAAAAAATGCTTTTGTTTAAAACTCTTTGCTTAGCTGACGCATTTGAATGTTATAGAAAGTCGTGTTTTGTTGATAATAAACTTGACCTTTCATACTGTTGGACAGTAGGTTCTTATTCTTTGGAATCGGCAATGTTCAAAGGTAGGCCTAGACTCGAGTATATGGTGGACTCTAAAATGAAGGATTTTGTGGGTAGAATGATTAGAGCAGGGATCACTCTTCTTTCGAGCAAATGGGAAAAGATGAATTCTTGCCGTCTTCCTAACTTTAACTCCTTGGAAGAATGTGTTGAATTTCTCTCTTGTGACATTAGTTCATCTTATGGTTTTCAAATGTTGGGTGATTTACCAGAGGGGGGATTTGTATGGTTAACAGAAGAGGAGGTTAAAGCTTTCAATTTTCAGGACCCCCTTGATGAAAATGGGAAGAAGGGTTTCGTGTTTGAATGCTCCCTAAAAGTTAGGGATGACTGGGTCCATAAATTATTGGATTTTCCCTTGTGGCCCCACAAAAAGACTATTGTAGTTTCTTCAGAGACAGGTGAAGAAATTACACTAAAGGATAGGCAAATTTTATCGTTACTGAATAAAGATTCAGAAGTCTTTTATTACAAAACTATTCAATACCTTATTACACATGGGTATGAGTTGACTGAGGTCACGTGTGGCTTTGCATTTGACCAAGATAGTTTTTTTAAAGATTACGTTCTTGAAAACATGGAGAGGAAAAATAATGCAAAAACATTGATGAAAAAGAGAGCCGCTAAGCTGTCAATTAATGTTTTGTCTGGAAAATGCTTAGTGGACCCTTTAAAGTATGACTCATGTGAGTATGTGTTTTCGAGCACAAGAGCAAAGACGCTCTTGTCACGCTCTAATTTTAGTGACGCAGAGATTCTTAGTGATGACATGAGTATGTTTACGATGAAACGATGTCAGGGGATAGATATGGATATTAGAATAATAGGGGCTGTAATTTTGGAAAAGTCCAAGATTCAGCTATATAATTTGTATGACGAAATTAAAAGGGTTTTTCAGGAAAATATGAAACTAGTATTAGTTAATACTGACAGCATCATGGCATCAATTAGAGATCCTAGTCTTAAATATTTGGAAAATATGAAGTCTCTTTCCCATATATTTGATTATTCGAATTTACCTGAAAATCACCCATTGTTTAGTTTAGAAAATAAAGGTAAATCTGGACTTTTGCGTCTTACGCACGATGACGTGGTTGAATTTATTGGGATTAGACCTAATCAATATCTCATTCGTACTAACAAAGACCAAGGTGACTTGGAAGCCACAATGAAATGCGGTGGACTTCCAAGGGAAATAAAACGGGCTGAATGCAGGTATGAGCATTATAAAGATGCAGTATTTGGTGAAAACTCACTCTACTTAACCTATCCTAGCTATAAGATAAAAGATGGTTTAATTTTAATTGAACAAAAGAAACGTAGGGCAATTGGTGGTGATGATTTTAGTCGTATTTGGGTTTCACCTCAAGAAAGTTACCCGCATGGAGTAGAAATAAATAAATTTAAAAAGTAATTTATTGTACTTTGAATTAATGCTAAAATTTTATTTTAAAAATAGTATAATTAGGTCATTTAGATTAAAATTAGTTTGTAATTAATAACTTTATAACCTGTGAATAATTTGTGTATTTGTGAAAATAAAAAATGCTAAATTTACATCTTGAACGACATCATTTTTTCTTCAATTGCTTGGAGGCGTTTTTCCTCTTCAACCCAGCCATGAAAATAATTACCTTTGGCGTAAGTCACAATTGCAGGATCAAACAACTTGTTGATGGCCAGATCCTTTATTCCACGGACGCGTGAGAGGGCAACAAAGGCGAGGGATGGACTCATTTTGTAAAACAACCCTTCTCGAGAGTTTTCATTCGGTAAGCCCATGCATAATCTCTTCAGTGTACACCCCTAAAAATAAATCAATTACACACCCCCTTTTCAAATTACTTTTATTTTATAGACTGACCTGACTCTTGTGTACTGTGATCCCAAACGCAAGATGAAGGGGAAAGTTGGTCCTAGTCCAGCTCCTTTCACTCACAGAATCATAATTAGGGAAGCTGCATTTTGGAATGGGGATATCAGTTGTTGGTCGTATTTGGTACCTAAATTAATTGAAAAACTGTTAATGACTTTTTTTATTGCCAAATTTAATCTTCTTACCCTGGCCCAAGATATTTGTCAAACTTCACAAAAACGTAGGAAGGGGATGGCATTATTCTATCTTCATCATCTTTATCCTCTTCCTCTTCTTCATCCACTGGTCCAATTTCAGTTACGGTCCCTTTTGTAAACATGACAATAAATCAAGTGTAACAAATTGACAAGTATAATTACCTAGGGCTCCATTGTAAAGTCCAGCCTCGATCCAAAGGTTCTTAATCAACATTACCCTCGCGCCAACTGCCAGCTTCAACACTTGTTCACCACTAGAAGGAGCAGATGCAGACACTTCATCTCTAATTTCCACGACAGTTGCTCCCAAGTGGTTAAGCCGGAACCTTGATTAACAGAAATAAACATTAAATTAATTGTGGAAAAGTTAATAATGTTACGTGTTATAGGTGTCAGCTGCTTCATTTTCTCCAAACAAATGAATGGCGTCGTTTAGAAATAAATCCTGTTCTTCCTTTGTTATGTTTCTAACAAATCTTTTGTTGAGCATTGCCACCTCTGCATCTGAGATTTCCCCTTTTCTGACATGTGTCAGTAAAACTCGAAACTCCTCCTCCTCTGGGGCCAATTGTCGCATCTGTTGATCCAGATTTATGCACTTGTCAAATGACTGATAAAAGGCAGCTCCACTTTTTTCCAACTCTCCAACTGGGTCTTTTCTAAACAAAGGGAAATCCGCAATTGGTCTGACTTGACCTAGGTCACCAAAAAGAAGGCAATTCTTTCCACCCCAGTCTCTCTTGTCATCAAAGATTAACTTTAGCCTCTCGTTCATATATCCAAAGAGATGGAGCCCTATCATGCTCATCTCGTCTTTTAACATTAGCTTTGCCGCCTTGAGCTGGTCATTCGGAAGGGAGTTTCTGTAAAAATATGGGAGGCAAAACCCCTTGTGGATGGTGGTACCTTGTATTAAAAAACTACTGACCTAAAATAAGAAATTTTTAAACTAAATTTTAATCCAACAAAATTAATTTAACGTTAACTTTTACCCCAGTGAAACTCATGACGCGAAACTTTTTTCTCCTTTTTGTCAACATTGTGGAAATGGCATGAATTAAATGACTTTTCCCTGTCCCTGCTAAGCCTTTAATAACACGGCTTTTAATATAATGCGTTGAAATAATATATAATTATATTATTACCTGTGACAATTAGCTTGAGCGAAGGAAAAGGGCTCGTCCACGTCACAGCGTGCCTTTCAACTATATCAAATGCCATTTTCTGCTTGAAATTCAGCGTCTCGGGTTGTACAGTCTTGAGACTTCTGGTAATCGCATCTTTTTTCTTTTTTATTTCTTTGATGAAAATTTCAGGGTTGTCCAAAATTAACTTTTGTGACGCACGAGGATCTGAATTCTTTGCTCGTTTCATGTTGAACTTGTAAATGGAAATACAGCAGTCTTCCTTCATTTTGGTTTTATATATAGGCTTGACAAGCAAAGATACACAAGCAAAAAGGACGCCAAAGCTCAAAAGGCGCCGCAGCCCCCTTTCTGCTAAATATCGAGGGATGAAGCGACTTTCTCTTCAGTCGTTTTCCTTTCACCCTCGAGAAAAGTTGAAAAGTTGGAGCAATAGAAACCCAAAGTGCATCATGGAATCTGAAAATATCGACCGTACGTTTTTAAAATTTGAATCTGAATTTATGCAAAGATTTAAGTTGCTTTTTTGTACTAATTAATAGAGCTACCTACCCAAAAAATTGGGGCGTTCCGGGCTAAACGCGTGAGTGTGGAAGACGAGGAATCTCAAGCTCCAATGTCTTCATTCAAGAAGCGTATTTCCTTGGAAGAAGCTGGTAATAATCATCAAATTTTAATTTTAATGAAAACTAATTTTTATATGCATTTTAGAATCTCTTGATGAGAATGAAGATTCCCAGGATAAACTTTTTCTACTGGAAAGTGAGACTGAGAAATCTCCTGGATTGGAAGAAGTCGGCGTTGACAGCTTGAAGCAGTTTTCATACATGAAGAATGCATTTATTGAAGACTTGACTGACAATACCATCGACTCATTTTTTAAAAATATGAAGTTCGTCAAGATATTTGGAAAAATTACCCAAATTAAAATGCGTTTCGGGCTCGACCACACAAACAAGGTACTTTGATTTATAGTAACAAATCTTTAAATAATTAATCACGTTATTCATTTCAGGTGGCCAAGCTTTTCATCAAAAGGGATAACTTTGCTCAGTCGAAGCCGTCGATACTTAACATCCTTTGGACTGATGTGGAGGAAATCACGTCATACCTCTCTTCGACTTTGGATGAAATTCACAAGGGAATTGCTGAAAAGAATCCAATCATCAGGCCGGTTACCCTTGCTGGATATCAGGCTCCAAAGCCTGACACGATGGAATTCTGGAACGACCCTTCATGCTTCTATACCGAGAGTGGCTGCTTCCGTGTCCGCGTCATCTGGAACGCTGGGAATGTTTACAGTTTCTTTTTCAACAATGTAAAGGAAGAAAAGATATATGAAACTGACAAGGGGCAACGGCACTACCTTGGACCCAAGGTAAAAAAAACTTTATATTAAAATTATTTAAATTTCAACTAATTTATTTGATCTTGTTTTAGATTCGCTTTGTAAAAACCGAGGTGGAGCAGTTTCTTGATGAGATAAGAGGGATCAAGGTGATGGTTCCAGAGCAGAGCAGCATTACCAGGTACATTAACAAAATAAAGTGAAGTTTCATCTGTTAGACTCTGATCCCTGCACCATCTGCTGTAAACATTGTACATTGGATCCTCTGCAGTTGGTCTCATTCTGAAGCAATAAATTCATCTCTCTCAAAATTATTTTTCAAAATTAGTATTTCAAAAATTTTTTAATTTCAAAAGATTAGTTTACAAAAATTGGAAGAATAAAAATTTTATGTAATGTGAAAGAATTAATTGAAAATGTTTATTTAAATCACTTTAAGATGAAAATAGAAAACCTTTTTCATACAAAAGTCCTTAAAAGGAGGGGCCAAAGCTAAGGAGCTCCATGGTTTCATTTGGGGTTCTCCGTGGGACAGACCGCTTCATCTTTATCCATCTGCAAACAACGACTGCCACAAGTCCAAGAATAATCAATACCCCTAGAATAGAATAAATTTATTTTAGATTCATAAAAATAAACTAGTGTGAATAATTTTAACTCACCCAGTACAACTCCGATGATCCAACCGTGACCTCCTGCTTCAATTGGATCTGGGCCGCCACATTCACTGTCATCAGGTGGAGAAATGACATCATCGTACTCTCCTGGATAGTCAATGTCCTTGTTGACACAGATGGTCTCCTTTGTCTCGGTCCGAATCATGAATTTGCATCCAGACAATACACAAGCATGGCAAAAAGCCTTCAGGTTGCAAACTGAAATTCAAAAAAGTATTTTTTAATTTCTTGATTATGATTTAATTATTCATACAGGAAATAATAAACTTATTAATATTCAAAAGAATTCAACACTTACCATGTTCCATTTTTGTAAGACGTATTCAAATTAGCTCCAACACTTGACACCTCCTTTTTGTAAATGACAGGACAGAGAGACGAAGAAAAAGAGCACGGAAGGGTGATTTTATTGTTTTGGTTTTTTAACAATAACAGTCACTGATAAGAAATTATTTATTACCGAAGAATCTAAGCTACACTTCCTCAAGAAATTAAAGGTTCATAGTTCATCTTTAGGTTACTATACATGAGGATACCCAAAAGTATATGAAAAGAACTCTTTACAAAAGCTCCCATCGATATTTTAATTTTTTTGACGTGTCGCTGATAAAGAAATGGATGTGAGAATTTTTGTAAAATATTGTACATGACGATAAGATATTTTTGCATCTTTGATGATTAATCAACTTGAGATGAACATTTGGCTTGAATTACTAAACTTTGGGTACTGAAAAAGGGTCTTTTCACTTTCATCCCTCCCCTTTGTTGTTGAAAGAAAGGGGAAACACAATGAAACTCATTCATCACTATCACTTGAATCCCTACCTACAACAACAGGATGGTATTGCAGGTAGATTGCTTTTAATTTTGTGAATTCGGCCAACCACGGGATGAACACAGGCTCGGAATAACTGAAGCTCCTCCTGTCTTCAACAAACTTTTTCACCCTTTTTACACTTAATTTAATTAGAGTTGACTTGCTGTTCTTAAGATAATCATACAATTCATCAATTGTGATTGGCTCCAAGTCATATTCAAATTCTTGATATGTTTTTGGAATCGCAACAATTTTCTTAAAAAATGTATGTGGCTCATTGTCTAGGTCATCACAAAGACAAATGTGACCTATTTTTATATTTTTAAGTCTTGTAAACTTTTCCGTATCATGTAAATTAAACAGTCCCCCTCTTTCCCCAATCCCGAAGTCATAGGTGCTGCATAATAATATGAGAGAGACCAATGTTGCGGAATGTCGTAGCAAAAAGTCATAAAATTGTCTCATATTACCTACACCACATATTTGGACAGACTCAAGCATTGGCAAAGTAACTGTTGTCTTGCAAAGGTAGTCAACCCACCTTTTTGTATAAACACTTCCGACATACCACTGGTAAAAGCTCAGATGTTTCAAGTTTGTAAATTTTAACATTACGCTGTCAAACGCACGAACCGTAAGGAATATTTGTGTACGTGTCACAAAACGTAAGGTCGTGACATGACTTAGCTTAGCCAGTGCTTTTAGGGCAACAGAATCCGGGGAGCGGTGATGCAAAACAAGTTCACGGATTTTATCTGGGCGTTTAAACTTTGGATAGTAGGGAATTCCAGAGAACACAACACTATGAATATTTAATTGATCCAACTTGTACTTTGTATTATGTGACTTGTTATGTTTTTCAAAAAGTCTCACTCTGAAACTTCTAAAAGTATTTACATGTTCGTAAAAAAATCGTGATGTCAATTTTAGATTCTTCAGAGCTGGGGTATCCAAGTTGGAAATCACTTGACTAATAATCTATAAAATTAATAACATTTAAAAAACGAAGCTATAATTTAAAATCGAAAATACTCTTACTTCAACAGGTAGATTCAATAAAATTGACGGCTCCATTTTCAAGTCCTTTTACTTTAAGTAACAGGGTATTCCTGGAGTCTCTACTTTCACTTTCACTTGGGCTAGTTTACTCTTCCGACTCTAGTTCTGAATACGAGAGAAATTCTTGGCTCAAACTTCCATCCCTCTGTAATATTTCAACACGAATCTGATCAAAAAAGGGGTCAGGAAATCCTACTTTGTAATAACGAATATGACGATTTTCCCTTTTGGCGATTTTGATCTTGTCCACTATTTCAGGTGAGAATGAAACCATGTAATTATTTGTATTGAAACGGATTTTTTTGGGAAATTTTGGCGAAACATAAGCTGGTTTGCTTTCTAAAATCGTATTTCCGTTTTCATCGGGTAGGGGCAAATGCCATGGGTCAGAAAAATCAAAATCGTATCTATAGAATATGTAAACGTCGTCACTGCGATGGTCACGAATTTCACGCTCACTTTCATTTAGAACGTATGGTACAAATCGATCGTCTTCGGAATCAGAATCGGACATTACGACAGTGACATGATAAGTTTAAATCATTTATATTTTTGTTGAATTTGAACGGCTAAAACACTTTTCAGTTTTTTAATAAAGTACGTTCATGGACAACATACCAGGTCTATCCAAAAATGCAGTATATAAACCAACGTAATTTTTCCACCCCTTTACTTTTGGTGGGTGTGGAATTTCAATTAATCCTTTGCTAATACATAGTGATTCAAATTCGGGATTTTTAACACAGTCAGACGCAATAACAAAATATTTTTTATCTGCAACTTGTTGATAATAAAATTCAAAGTCTTTCACTAGTCCCGTGTCACCACTAGCAAGATAATTGTCTTCACTTTTCAACTTTTTCAACATGACACTTTTAGTAAAATATTTTATATTGCTCTTAGCAGGAGCCATGACCACA
>JAQGCN010001197.1:0-11037 GCA_034699725.1 Friesea truncata | reverse complement strand
AAATTCGAACAACTTGCTAAAAAGTGCCGCGCATATGACTTTCGAACATCACACATTCGAACAACACACCCGGACCCAGCTGAGCTCGTGTAACTGGCAAGCTGAGCTAAGCTGAGCTGAGCTGAGCCAAAGCTCAGCTCAGCTCAGCTTATGGACAGGCCTAACAAGAAAGAATTGTTTTTTTCATTTGAGTGAATGAGAGAAAACCCAGTGGTGGGGAGGGGGAAAGAGCCACAGATGAGAGCCTTAACACAGGAAACAACTCCTGGATTCTCGCCTAAATGCTCGAGTTTACTCGCTGAGTTGCGACTACCAGCCTAAGTATGCTAAAAAATAAAAATATAGAATAAGGTGTATGCGAGAAGCCATTTTGATTACAACAAATCCAGCTACTGCAATACCAAAAGAACAGCCTAATTTTACTATTGGAGCACAACATGATCCCATTACAATATTATGTACTTCGTTTAAAATTTGAACGTATCGATACAGTCGTAACTTTCCTTTTATATCATCATGAATTCCAGCTGAATCAGAATTTTCTTTGAAATTGCTAATGAAAATAACAGAATAATTAACTTTACACTTATTAATAAGAAATCAATAAAGCTTACCAACACTTTCTGAGTAGAAATGACAAGTTAAATAATGATGCTATATACGTTGGGAGAAAAAAGCATTAATTTGATTTGATTTATTGAATAGACACCCTACAGATTGTAGGTTGTTACGTCTATTCCCATTTCAATTGGTATAGTATAACAAATTAAGTAAAGAATGATATTAAATTAAATATTAATTGATGTAATTGAAAATCAAAATTAATTGCATGAATACTAATGAAAAGAGCAACACCCAAAAAACATGGATGCTCCGTCATTAATGGATAAAATAGCACAATTAGCTGTAGAGTGTTAAGTACAATACAAGGACAAAGACACATAACAACCCCTTGGAATATTAGTTCACGTATTTTGTGCCTTGTGTCCTTTTTCTGAGTCTTGCAGTCATGCCCTGTAAAATATATGTCAGGATAGCCTGAAGCTAAAGTGTTATAAATTTTCTAAGCTACCATTACCCTGTGTCGTTTCCTTTACGAGAAATACGATGGATTCAGCATTTCTCCACATTGTGATATTAAATAAAATTCCTGCAAAGAATGGCATCATCGGAAACAAACATGAAAATTACTCCTGTGTAATCGCGACCAATTCCAAAGTGATACAAGGTGTGCAATAGGACACCAAAGTTAATTAAATTCATGCACAAAATACAGTAACTCCATATTTGTTTTAAAGAATTCTTGTTGCCCATTGCAAAATAAGTACCACATCGTTTTAATGGAATGTTGTTAAAGAAGCATCTATAATCGTATGTATGCTGCAAGAATTTTTTCTCTAACTCTGAGAGCATCTTACTCGCGCAATTCAAACAAAGTGAACTAAACCTTCAAGAAAGCCACTTTTATCAATTTTTTCATACTTCACAGTAATTAAAGTAATAAAATAAAGCTAATTATCTTCATTTAAATTTGTTTAAGTCCATTACTTTTTCGTGTACTTTATTTGGAAAATCAACCAATAAATCAACTCAAAAATTCAACAATTATTTTGTGTTCCGTCTACTCTTATTTCTCAGCATCCTCATCACATTCATACTCATACCAAATACATTTTGGTCCTCAGAGCCGGATCGTCCTGCAGCGATGGATGGACTAGGAGCAGCTGGAGGATCTTAACGGGAAAACACACCTGCAGGTTGGGGTGGACATACAACCGAACCACCGGAAGGAACTTTGGATCCACGTCGTCCAGCCTCGAGTGTCCGGTCTAGTGCATCTCTAACGAAGCGAAGACTGGCCATCGAGCTGGAAGCGGAAAAGAAGAAGCTTGAATTGGAGCTACAAGCTATTGCTGTGGAACGTAAGGGACTTGAAGCTTCAATACGTGTTGCAGAAATTGAGCGGCAGTTGGCCCACGCCCAAATGGATGAAGAAGAGGAACAGGATCTTGGAGTTAGTGATGAAGAAGTGGATAACATAATTCAGGATTGGATCCAGGACACGGAGAGACAGGATCTCAATCAGCAACCCTTAGGAAGTGATGATATTCCTAATCCACAAGGACAACAACCAATTCAACATCCACATGGAAGTGCTACGATTCCTTTTTCCTTACGAAATTTTTAACCCTTCAAAGATAATTTTCTTTGTTATTTTGATGTAAGCAAAGTTTCTCTTTTTAATCATAGTCCTTCGGTTGAATTTAAGGTTTGCTACAAATTTGAAGAACGTTTTTGTTCTGTTCAACTTTTAAAGTCAGAGAGTTGTTATTTGTTTTTTTTTATTTCTAAATAGAAAATGGTTGCTATTAACAACTCTCTGTTTAAAGTGGCCACTCAAAAGTTCATGTCCTCCCACAATATATTTGCCTATATTAAGTAAATATTAAACTAATTACATATATTTACGCGTTACTAACATTCTGAAATAAATTAAAATCTAAAAATTAAAATCTAAAATTGCGTGTAGTATCTAGCTAAAATAAACTGGACTACATATTTATTTTGTGACAACAATCAAACTTTGCATTGCCTCCTTTTTCGGAGCACCACGTATACGTATTCCGGTATTCTTTTTCAACTCCAAAATGTTCTTTGCAAATTTTGTTCCAATCCGCTTTTTGTGCCTGTTTAACGCGGAGACATTTCGTCCACTGACAAACTGAATGAAAAGAGGTTAGAAACGTATATTTGTTTGGGTAATTAATATGCTTTACCGTAATCTGGTCCCAAATTTAGACCATTTGTGGCCGACAACAGAGACAAAATAAATACAATGAAGCTAAATAAGTTCATTTTGAGACGATGATTACTGGGATAAAGCACTATTTGATTTTGTGGAATTGTAACTGATTAAGATTGTTGCATGGAGCGAAATGTCTGGTCTGATAAATTATACAACGGACTATTCCCCAATTTTAATAAAGCGATTCATTAGTAAGTTATTAGTTATTAGTAACAGTAAGAAAATATAACAATTGTGAAATAAAAGATAACAATGAATTAAAAAACACTATGGTGATATTAGACGTAGTAAATTTCGCGGAGATCCTAAAGCGTGATGTCTCCAAGGGGAAAATGAAATTTCAACTATAGTTAATTTTTTCAACTTAAGAGTAAATGATGCGCTGCATCAAATTTAGGTGACATTGGAACTCGTTTTTCTAATTGTCGGTCAGTGTCCAATTTAAACAGGAAATATGTTATGAATAAGTTTTACATTTCATCTACATTCTTCCGTTGATTGATTTTTTCTGTTTTCAGGATTTAAACCAAGCTAGTTTAACCGGACAGGCAAATTTTTTTTTAATTTTATTAATTTTATTTTATTCACTTGTTGTATTTGACCTTGTGTCACCAGAATTTTTTCGGTTTCATCCAAATATACTTCAACAAAACTTTCTGGTGCTATTCGTCCTTATTGTCTCTTTAATTTTGCATCTTCTAACAATTCCTTTTTTTGTTAACTTTGTAAAATATTAAAAACATTTTCAAGAGTTTCATTTGTAATACCCAGAGATTTGTGAATTTGTTTGTTTTCTAGATAGATGGAAGATAAACAGAATTTTTGTCGTCAAGTTTTTTTTTGTGAATGAACTAATTTTATGGTAATTAAGCTCAATCCACACTTCACACACTTCTTTAAACCAATTAATGAGTAATTAATTAATTAAAAATAATTTGACTCAAATTATTTGATACAAAAACAAAACTAATGTGAATTCAAAATCAGAAAACAAACCCCCGCTATGGCGAAGTCAATGTGGCAGTCCCTCATAATATTGCCAAACACCAAATACAGTGGACAATACCGTAATGAACTTATTATAAAGAAGTCTTATAATGGTTACATGTAAAAAAAAATCTATAATTCAAAAATCTATAATGCAAAAATTTGTAATTCAAAAATACATAATATACAGAAACCCATACTGTACAAAAATTCATAATTCAAAAATCTTTAAAGTCCAAAAATGAAAACAAAATTCTCGAAATTATAATGAAACATATGATTGACAAAAAAAGAAACAAGTAACCTGACATCTTAATAAAAGTATTATAATTAGGTATTAGAGTAGTGGTGTATAAATAATTCTGAATAAAAAATTGACCTTTATTTCTGAGATGGTTATTAAAATTTAAGGAAATTAAATTGGAAATGACGTTTGCGCCAATTTGATAAAGTGAAAATTACAACAATAGAGGGAGAGAAACGTATGAGAAACAATGAAAATGCATTGCTTACTCTCATAGCGTCTTTCCGATTTTAAAAAATCTTTTTTTAACAACTTTTTAATTTAAAGTAATTTAAAAATTGTTCATATCAAAAAAGTACCTCGAAATCCCTCGGATTTTGACAACATTGAAAGCATTGTCTATATCCTCTCTATCTAAAACAAAACCGGTTGCTATTCACAACTCTCTGGAAATTGCCATAGTGTTTAAGTTCTTGTTGTTTATGTTGACGAATTCTGATTTGATGAAAAATCTGTTCTGCGATGAAAGTATCACCAAGCGTCCTGGACTATCACTTGACATCCTGGAAGCGTTCGGCCAATTCTCTGACGAAAACAAGGACTCCCCACTCACCCCCAGGCGAAATCCCCCCTCCCAACACCAAAAAAACACTGAATAAAAATTAAAACTTGCCAAGCGAAAAAATATGTTGTTTTCTCCAAAAAAAGATAAAAGTTTTTTTTTTTAAAAATGATTTTTGCCTTTGAAATGATTTTGTCATGGGAATTAGAAGACCTTTCCAGATTGAATTTATTTGCATTCCAGTGTCACGGTTTAAGTTAGGTTGGATAGCATCAATAAAAAGAGCTTCGAAGATAAGGTTTAGTAAGTATATCTAATTAAAGTAGAAGTAAAGTTTGCGCAGTTCGATTTAATAGAATTAGTAAATTGTTTAAATAATTAAATTGAACAATTGCACAAAACAAAGGAAATAAATTCTGCCTGATTAAAAATTCATTGCATATTTTTCAAATTTATCATTTAAAATGCAAGAATAAGATTTATAATGGATTCAAGTATAATAGATCCAAATACTTTCAGACAAAAATTTGGTGAAGAAATCGTAAATAAGCTTCCCACACTAAATTCTAAATATTTGCATGAACGATAAAACTTTGATTCAACCATAGTTAATGGTTTCCTTTTACGTGTTTGTTCATTGCAAAAATTTTCAGAATTAATTTTAACTCGTAATGCATACGGAAGTACCCAAAGTGATACAATAAGTATAATTATATCCATCCCTGCAAAAAAGACGAAAGTATATGAATCAAAATGTTGATGAAATTTCATTAGTGTAAACGTTAACGAAATTAAGAAAAAACAAGAGCAGTTAGTAAGCCGCTGCTATGTAATATTTCAGGATATCATTCGTCCAAATGCAAAATATTTGTAAGTTACGATACAGTAAATGTATTCTCTTAGTTGGTAGATGAATAAATCTGAAAAAAATAATTTAAACTTTACCAAATTATGATCTAGCTACTAGTTTTTTGTTACTTCAATACATAAAATTTTCTTACATCATGTAGTTTAGTTCCTTAGATACGCAGTAAGTGTAAACTATAGCGTAATTCAACATAAATAAAGACCAGCAACCTACAAAAACTACTGGAATACTGTAAAGTATGAATACTGGCAAGAAATGAAAAGTTCCGCTTGGTAGGATAAACATGATACATGAACGTCGTAGAGTAGAATGACATGATTGGAGAATTCATAGCTATTTGAGCCGAGATGACTGTTGTGCCAAAAAATAATACAGCTATCCAACCAAAACAAAGAAATTGGAGGATCGCTTCTAAATGTTTGTGATACTTGGGAACTCTTAAGCATTTATCTGAAACAAAACGTAACTAATGAATTATTGTTAAATGTATTTAAAAACGTGTGTAACATGGAAAAAGTCAAATACGTTTCGTGACACTTACGTGATATGGAAATTTGAAGAAATGATTGGTTGATATATTAAACAAAACCAGAAGGATCATTAAAAAATGCCAATTTAGAAACAAATGCTGTAAATAAATATTACTAAAACCGCTAAATTAAAAGCAAATACTTGAGTTTGTCCTTTAGAAAGGCTAATGTATAATTGTGGTATCATAAGTAAAGTCAATAAGAGAAAACCTACAAAACTTATCGTTTCTACAAAACGTTGATATCTTGTAGTTTTTATAAGTTTTAGAACTGGCTCTGAATTAATATAAACGATCTCAAAAGGGAATACCTTAAAAATTCTTCCAATTGTTATAAAATTTGCTAAACCACTAAAAATCATATTTGAACTACCTTTCCGTTAAAGTCAACAAACTTAAGTTGTTCGGAAAATAGAATATCAGATAAAATGTATAGCATAGATAGTTTTTTTTACATAAGATAATTGCAATGCTATCTATTGTTTGATCTTGAATTATACTTTTGAACAAATAAATTTATCCGAGCCGACATTTTTCGGTTTAGTTCGCGAGCTAAACGAGTAGAAAAAATTGCAAATTTTTGTGTATTTTTACTCAACAAACAAAAATTAATAAATTTAAAAAAATAAATCGAATTGTTGCAATCATAAGCTTAATAACGTATATTGAATGTTTATTTATATGATGCGAATGTGCGCTCTTTAATTTAGCATTGTTGCAACCGGTGAGCTGAGCTGAACTGTAGATTTTTAAAAAATGAGAGCTGCGTGTTGTCCCTAGCCGAGTCAACCTGAGCAAAATGCTCGCTCGTCTCGTGCTCAGCCCTTATAGTGATCCATCATAGCCAAGCCAAGTCTACAAACAATTTGAAATATAATTTAAATATTTGGATTTTATTATTCGGTTGAATTTAAGTCACATCGAAATAAGATAATGTCAATCGCAAAGGCTAACCTTCTGGTCTTGATATTTGAATTTTTGTATTACAGACAGTATTCAAAGAACTAAAATAAGTAATAAACGTTTTTAATGTACATAAAATTGAAAAATATACAAATTATTCTATTGGTAACGGTTACTTTAAGGACTTTAAATGACACGTGGAGAACTAATTTAAGACGAGGTGAGTTTCATCACACTGAAACTTACATAAAAATAGGCTTGTTCAACTAATTAGTTAAAGTGATGATAATAAATACATGATTCAAGAAGTAGAAAAAAAGTTTGTAAAAATAAGTCTCACTCAAAAGGACGGATTATTTAAGATAATCACACAAGAATTTATAAATCATCTTTCAAAATGTTTAAATTTGCAGTTGTTGCAGTCTTCTTTGTATATTTTACTGTTAAGTTATTTACTCGGACTTTGAGTGATATCAAATCTTTAGCCATAGAATTAATTATCCCTGTAACATGAGACATCCGTTCTGTTTCCTAAAAAAGACACAAAATAACTAAATAACTTTGAAAACACCGTGTGTATAAAAGCTGTACAATCAAAACAACATTCAAGCTGCAATATCTAGGCTTCCAAACAAAGCTTCTGGCTATTTACACGCGGCAAACACATAAATCACACTCCAGCAATGCTTAGACAGTGTTGATTTGCTTTCTAATTAGAATAATTGAACTGACCGAGGGCAAAGTTTGTTTTATCAATTCAAGTAGCTGAGCACTAGCTAAAGTTGAGAGTGGAAGAAACGTCCGATAGATTTCACGATTCTCAGTAATTTCCTTCCGAATTTTTTTAAGAGCTTCTTCAAGGTTAGTCATACTGAGATGTACTTCATCTGGAAGCTGTGTCCCAGGTTCCACTTGTAGAACTCCGTTTGGACTAAGTTGAGGAAGGCCATGTGCAATCAATTTTGAATTTGCCTAAAACGAAGAAAAAATTATTCAACTTCTTCATTCTTTCATTCAGTCTCTTAGATTTATTTACCACTGCGGAAACGTCGGCGACATTTTGAAAATATGTGGCTAGGATTTTTAGTTTAATCATAAGCTCCTGAAGAGTCTTTCCTTGAGTAAACTTGTGAAGAGTATGGAGTTCAATTTCCTCATCGTAGCTAACATTTGGGGTTAAGAATATCCCCCATTTTGCAAGAAGTGCAGCAGTCGGCTCAGATATAAGCTTATCTCCTTTCGTCGTAGATTTGTTCCCCATTCTGCTCAGACGTTCTGCTGTTTCTGTACTTTTGCTCGAAACAACAGCAGCCTTCATAAATAAAAAGCATTATATTTTCTTTATTGAATGTTATTTATTGTGAGTTGACCTTTAAAATGGCTAACCTCAATATTAAGATCAAACAATCGCTTCTGAATTCCGTCTAGTTCGACCAGTGTCGATGACACAAAATGTTTCGGACCACCAGGAATTTGTTCCATAGTTTCATACTGACTGGTCTGTACTCGAAGACTTGAGAGCCTGGCTTGTATTGGTTGAAGGTTCTTGGTTATGTAGTCTATCCATTCGCTTCCGCTAACATACTCCTTCAGCTTAAAAGAGAATATATCAAAATTAAATTAATAATCGCTTTTCCTGAAATATTAAAACCTCTTCAATAAGAATCATCTTTTCTTCACAGGATTCCACACCTCCCATTATAACCTCAGGTAGGTTCAGCGTTAGCGGTGTTTTCGTTTCGCCGTAGTATATAAATACGACTCCACTTAATAAAATACATCCGATCAAGAATTTAACGTAAGGATAGTCAAAATAGGTTAATAATGTGTCGTTGTTAGTTGTTGTCTCCTTATTTTTCTTTGCAAAGTTTCCATTTCTTCGATGCCTTCTTGCCATAAAATCGGTATTTTACAAAAGATTTTCAAAATTTATAGATTTATAATTCGTAAAAATTAAATATATAAAACGAACGAAATAAAAAAAATAAAACTGTTTCCTTCCCGCCTTTAAATTTTTTTTCCTATTCCTGCAATTTATTGGTAGTTTAAAAACATGACACAAGTTAGCTGATCCAAGGCTTTATTCTTTTAGACTTTCATTAATTTTAAAATCAATCTAATAACGGAATATTAGAGGATCACGTTTTTATTGTGAATGTATTCTTACATTTCTTAAGTTTAAAATAATTTATTTTGTTAAGGAAAAACTTTATTTGATTTCAAGTATCAGTATTTTCAATGCTAAATTAAATGAGAGTAGCATATCGGCTTGTAAATAAAAAACTACAAAATTAACTCAGCAAATAATTGATTTTATTTTAGATTTAGGATCAAGAAATAAAATCTACAACATTTTAACCAAAGGTTTTATTTATTTAGAAACTTCAAATCAATCACCCTGTACAGAATGCTAAGAGACAAGAGACTTGTTTTGACGAATATCCAACAGTGGAAATCCACATGTATCAATTAGGATTACAATACAATCAGTTTGGATGGACATTTTGACACATTACGTTAAATTCAAAGGCTTTCGTTGGATACGAAAGGTTAGAAATTAAAAATACTTGACACATGACTTTCCCTTCTATATTTTTATATTACTTTTCCAGCTTCTGCATTTTTCGCACGATTTGCTCAATATGTCGTAAATCACTCTTATATTATCATTCTAATTTTTACCAAAACTAATCTTAGCCTCCATTTGCATCGATGAATTTCATCGTACGTTATAAACCAGATGAGCAAAAGGAGCTGAAACCACATCATGACATGTCCACGTATACTATTAATATTGCACTTAATAAAGTCAATGAAGATTTTACGGTAAGTTATAAAAATTGTGTTTTTTTTTAATTTTTGCAATGTTTGTTTTTTGTTTTAGGGAGGTGGATGTAGATTTACAAGATACAATTGCTCAGTGACTGAAACAAAACTAGGATGGTTAATTATGCTAAAATTAAGACATCAGCACGAAGGACTCCGTATACTTTCATATACTTATTCATTGATCCATAACATACTCAACATTACTCAAGATATATATTAGATTCAAATTCCAGAATTATAAAATCTTAGAAACTTTATCAAGAATCTCAAAAAAAGAATGTCGTTTAAAATTATACCATAGATATTTATTTTTTAGGATCAAGAATAATAAAATCTGCAACATTTTAATATCTGTAACAATTATGTAAAGTGCATCCTGGTTTAGGTTCTCGCTTGTGTCTTGGCTCAGCTTCTGCCATTGCTTCTGGTTCAGCTTTTGCTGCTGGTTCTGGTTCAGCTTCACGTTTTACTGCTGCTGCTACAGCTTCAGAGGAAGCGATGATAATCGCTAAACCCACCACAGTCAAAAGTAAGAAACGCATGATGAGAAAATATTTATTGGAAAAAAGAATTTAGTTGTTTTGCTTGTCGTTGTCACTTGTTTATTTATACAAAATAAATAAAGTAGATTTAATTAATAAAAATTAATTGAATCAACACGACTTAAATTAAGACTTAATTAAGATTAATTAAATCTTAAGTAATTAATTAATTAATTCAATCTTAATTAAGTCTTAATTTATGTCAACCGCTCATACGTAAATAATCTACATGTACCTACCTATTCTGTTTTTACTTATAACAATTTTAGGTTTAAAGTTCATTTTAATACGAATTGTTTGCTGCTCGATTCTTTATGGAAATAGAACTCAGATTTAAAATTATCAGAATTAATATCTCCAAGTCCTTTTTGTGTAAAATGGACCATTTAGCTAAAAATGGATGGATTTCTTTTTATTCTTGCTAATGACGTACTTGAAGATCTCTCTTTCGCTAATTAATCAACAAGAAGTTAATCAGCAAATAAATTGTGTTCACACTTGTCATTGCTATCCACAATTAAAAAAATCAACTTCATGAATCCTGTTAGATTTTCTTTTAGTCATTAATTATTTTCAACAGTTCAAAATCTTTCCTAAAATTCCACCTTTTCCTTTAATTGTTCTTACTATCTATTTCACATATCTTGATATCCGTGTATAAATTGTTGAAAATCCAGGAAAACAAAGAATCAGTGTTGGGCAAAAAAGCAACCACTCCACTCCACTCCACTCCGGGCTAAATAAAAATAGCCACAACTCCACTCCAC